>VZRV01000998.1:72148-134906 GCA_013398115.1 Falcunculus frontatus | reverse complement strand
AAGGGAAGGGAAGATAAATGTTCCCAGCAAGGGATATTCTCACATTTCTGTGTCTGCTGTTAAGAGAAGGATGTTTTGTTTTGCTTTATTCTGTTTACAACACAGTACTGGTTTCTGTTGTTGATGTGGATGCTGTTAAATTCCATCCTACCCTGCAGGCATTGCCTTCATCTCTGAAACAGGCATGCCTGAGCCCATCTGGATTTGGGAGGACTCTAGCCTCCTAACACATTTTACCAAAATCAGGTACTGACCTGCAAAAATAAAACAGAATCCCAGATACTACATTTTCGTGCATGGCCTTTACCTTATTGTGCTGCTCCTCCTTGCCCCTCCCATTCTGGTATGCAAGGTAGGGAGGTGCTTGCACAGTCTCCAATATTTTAAATACATCAAAAGTGCTATATAGCAATAGAAGAAGGTACATATGCGTTTGTGTGTGTGCGTGCGTGTGCACCCATCACCCTTGCCTACCAAATTAAATATACATGAGGGTCGCTCAAGTGTTTTATCAGTTCTTTCCACTGGCTGAGCCTGCAAAAATGCTCTTGTAGATTATTGGGTAGAGTTGTGTGCTTTGGAAGTAAAGGGCATAAATGTTTTGACTTCATCCTGCATGCATATATTCATCCTGAGTATCGTTACACCAATTATTTTACCATCTGAACTCACTCAGCTGAAGAGTTCTCTTATTTGTATGAGCATCTAGTATAGGAAATGAATTTTCTTTCACTCTATTTTGATACAGTCCACTAAAGGAAGAGGTTAAGGTGGTAAACATGGCACAAACTATACATGTGCTCAGGTCTGCAGAAAGATGCGCAGGGAAACGAGTGAATAACACCACCCCAGGGAGCTGCAGGGAGCATTAATTCATGTGCTCTTCTGCTGGCTGCTGCTGATCGTATCCCCAGTGGAAATACTCCAGGTCACTGAAGAGGTGAGCCCTTATCACTTCCCCAGAGCATGGCAGTCGCTTTGCATCTCCCTGCTCCAGATGGGGCAAGTCAGAAAAGTCTTGGAAAGGATGTAACTGTCAGGAGCACCAACCTGGTGGCAGTTGAGTTATTACAGGAAAATGGAGTACAAGACTTGCAATGAGCCCAGTAAAAGCCAAAGGGGAGCATCATTAAAAGGTGCATTGTTACAGACACTTTACGGAGTGGTGCTCCCTTGAGGGGAGAAGAGCCCTGACCAAAGCTCTGTCTTTCTTGCCTAAGATGGATTGGCAAGGAGACACAATCTAGAAAAAGTTCGAGCCAAGATTAATAGCAAAATTACAGTTAGCAACTTCACAGAGCAAATCCACAAGATAATTTATGACAGCAAAGGAAGGAAGGGTATGTACCGTGGTAAATGTTTGTATGAAAGAAGGGCAGTTCTGCAAAACAGGCTTATAAATACAAAAAATGAAAAATGAGGAGATTTTTACATTTCCATAGTTGAGGAGATTTGAAGGCGCAACTCATTCTTTATTTTTTACAGAAACAGCTCTCTCCATTAGCTCTTCACAAGTGTTGGTTGCCCCTACAAGGAGATTTTTTGAATTTTTTTTCTTAGTCGCTTTCCTAGGAGTAGAGTCACTCACACCTCAGTGGCATCAGCTTGATGTTTGATATGTGTAAGCAACTGGGAGCCAAAAGTGGAGCCATGCCACTTTGCTTTTTCTCTTGGGTGGTTGAGAGACCAACTGACACCAAGTCATTCATAGACCAAGGCATTTAGAACTAGAAGGTTTATATATTGGCAAAATTGCTGATCACTTCTTCGCACTTCAGTGCCTGCTTTACCTTTGATGGCAGCAGGCTAACCTGGAACATCCTGGTAAATAAGAGACACTAGGTGAGTTGATTCAGCCCTTTAGGTTTGCTTGAAACAAGCCTAGTGGCTTTCTCTCAGTGTCTCAGGAGTGTTAAGTCTACCTTCCCCGTGGACCAGAAGCTCAGGTGAGCTTCTCCTCGTCATGCTCATTCAGCTATGCAGCTTTGAGTGGGGAAGAGCAAAGCTTTTCCTTTGCTAATACTTGTCATTACCCTGGACTTCCAGAGAATAGACTTTAGCCTCTTCAGGGATCTGCTTGATAGAGCACTGTGGGATAAAGCCTTGGAGAGAAGAAGGTCCCAAGGGAGCTTGTTGATATTCAAGAATCACCTCCTCCAAGCTCAGGAGGGATGCATCCCAACAAGGAGGAAGTCAGACAAAAATGCCAGGAGGTCTGCATGGATGAAAAATTTGCTCCTGAACAAACCCAAACACAAAACAGGAAGCAAGGACAGGTAGCCTGAGAGGAGTAGATGAAATTGTCCCAACAGCTAGGTATCAGATTATGAAAGCTAAAACCCTGGTAGAACTGAATCTGGCCAGGGATGTCAAGGGCAACAAGAAAAGCTTCTATAGGTACATCAGTGATAAAAGGAAGAGTAGGGAAAATGTTATGAAAAAATTCTTTACTCAGAGGGTGGTGAAGCACTGATACAGGTTGCCCAGCGAAGTTGTGGATGCTCTATCGCTGGAAGGGATGGCCAGGCTAGATGGGGCCTTGAGCAACTCGATCTGGTGAATGGCATCCCTGTCCATGGCAGGAGGGTTTGAAACTAGGTGATCTTTGAGGTCTCTTCAAAAACTAACCATTCTATGATTCTCTGGTTCGTTCCATGACCTGATGAGATGCATCCATGAGTCGTAAACAAACTGGTGGAGGAAGTTGCTAAGTCATTGTCCATCATATTTGAGAAGTCATGGGAGTCTGGTGAAGTTCCCTCTGACTGAAAAATGAGAAACTTAATACCCATTTTTAAAAAGGGAAAAAATCTTCAAGTGTGTGTCACCATCACTGAACCACAGTGTGGAGGATGCAGGGCTGCTTTTAAGTCACTAAGAATAAGGCATGCAATGGAGTGGCAGTGGAGACTACTCTGTGTAAACATTGACTTAGTTTAATAGCAGGGAACTAGCTGGAAGGCTGTACAGTGCCTCCAGATTAGCAATTAGCATGGCAGGGGTCATGACAAAACAGCCAGAGTTGGGAGGATGCTATTTCCAGAGTCCAGCTATAGATTTCTTTTGCCAAGGCCAGGAGTCAAAAGATCCAAGGATTGCCGGGCATAAAAAAGCAAGTTCCTTGAAAGACATGTTCACTAAGCTGTCAGGGAGCTGTTAGCAGGGAAAGGACACGCAGATAGACAGACTCCCACAGGGGCCTGAAGAAGCAGAGCATGCCTCTATACTAGAAAGAGGTCAGAGGAGCAGCTAACCCTGGAACTGTGACAAATCCTACATCTCAATCTCTTCTACACACTGGCTTTTCCATCCCTCTAATCCTCTTTGTCACCTGTCCCCAGGCCCCTGTTATTTTTACCATATCACTTTTTCGATCTGAAATAACCAGAATGGAACAAAGGTCTTCAATTTATATAACGGCACAAAAATAATACTAAAAATTCTCCCCCACATAGTCTGAGACAGCGACCAACATAAAATAGAAAAGTTTTCAGTGAGCTGCCTGGACCATGTTTTTTCTAAATGGTTACAGTTAACTCAGAACCCAGCAATGCATATGGGTGGTTCAAATGGTGTCTCTCTGTGTACATTACCTTGCAGTTGTTCTCTGCCATCTCAATGCCAACTCTCCTCACTGATTATCAGAGGAGGTACCAGTGCAGCAGCTGATGTTTTTCAACAGGGTATAATGAGATGTCCATTCTGGGAGCAACAACGCAGGGATCTAGAGAAAGAGGAGTACTGGACTCTTAGGAAAGCACTAGGTGCAGCTTATGTAGGAAAATTTAAACATATTTAAATTTCAGTGTTGATATTTTTGCTGTGTTCGCCACCCTCTCCTATTCCCACTCCGGGCAGGCTCACTGTGACTGAGGCACAACAGCGTGCATGTGTAAGGGGTGACAGCGCCACTGCCAAGGCTTCTGGCTTTATCTAATTTGGATAAGTGGCATCTTCTGCAATTCCTTGGTTCCCTTGGTTGGGAGTGGCAGCTGTCAGCTGCAAAAGAGGGCCTTCATGCTGAGCCCGGGATGACTGTGGGAAAGCCAGGGCAATACAACTGTGATAAGTCACATGCTGCTCTTGGACCCAGCAGGGTGATGGGACAGATCTCCTCCCTGCAGTCACCTTATGGAAGTAGCTGCTGGTTTTCCTTCCTTACGGGCCTGATCCTGTCTCCACTGGGAACAGGAAGACTAATTTTCCATTTTCTGTGTTCTCTCACCTCCTTTCTTCCATTTGTGTTGCTAAGTCGTTGGCTCCTGCCAGTGATGCCCCCTGTTTGAGGCTGATGTGCCTGATACTGGGCAACGATAGTAACAAGGGACCTTTTCTTCTCCCCTGCTCATCTCCCTTGCTCCACCCTCAGCCCCCATCTCCACTTCTACGCCCATTTTCAAGCCCACACTTCTTCCTATGCTCTTCCTCTAAGTGATGTCAGAAAAAGGAAAAATATGTAATATGGAGAAAAATCCAAACTATTGACATTGCTGCTAATTTCAGCAGTGACTCTTTTTAAGGCTCATGCTGTGAGAGCTAACTTTTATTGCCCATTATAAAACAATATCTCCTAATGGGGGGGGTGCAGTGCTCTATGCTGCCAATAAGAAGACATTTAGCCTGGAAATTTGTGAGCGTAATTTATCGGCAAGCATGCCCTGTGCACACACACACAGGTAATGATGGTGTTAGCCGTCTGACAAATTACAGGGCCTTTCACATTTGACCTCCTCCCCTGCCCTGTGTGCGGTATCGCATCTCCCAGGGGGTTCATCCTGACATCCCACCTCGGAGCAGCTTCCAGCTGCTGCCATTTTGGATATCCTGCCTACTTATTTCTTTCCAAAGATCCTCCCTGCTCTCACCCCTGGGGTTATTCTGTTTTCACTGCTGCTGCATGCAGGGCTCAGTTTTGTGCCAAGCCTTGCTTGGGGATCAAATACCTTATAATTTTAGTGATTAGAAATGTGAACTTTGTAACAGTGGTGGAAAGGGGAACATCAAAGACTTCTGCCAAGATACTTAGCTTTTGTCTTTAGCCCTCAATATTGTCCAAATAGCAGACTTCAAAACTGAGACCTTTTCCTATGTACAGGAAAGTTATTCTGGACATTTTCTGAATCACTTTGGATTAATTAAGTTTAACCATTTTTTTTTTCCTTCTGAGCTGTGTACAGTTCACCTTACAGTAACCAGAGCTTGAGAAACACAGAGATCTCAAAATGCTCCCAATAAAGTTTTAAAAGTGTTTGCAAGTACTGCCAAAATACTTTTGCTTTAAAATATTCAGTGTATAGTGTCTAATTCAGTGCATCTTTTCTCCTGAATTTTACTGCAAGTTAAGTACTTAACTGCTGAATAGTAACAGATTAAAGCATACGTTTAAACACTTTGCTGAACACAGTCCATACAAAATACATGATGTTGTACTGCAAGGTTTTTTCTTCACCCGTTTAGGGGTGAAAGGACACATTCACTAGTGGCCTTGGCACTTGTGACTAGAGAAGGCATTTGACATTCAGATGGATAAACAATTTATGTCACACTATCCAATGTCCTCATGCTCTCCTTCTAGTCTGTTTGTTTATTTGGACATCTTTATCATAGCACTCAGCAAAATGCTTAATTAGACATGTTTGTATAGTAACATGGTAGTAAATAATCTCAAATTACAGTGCTATGTTTTCAAAATTTCTAACAAAGATGCTTGCATTGCTAGAGCATGTTAGTAGGAGTCAATCCTTGACATATATTCTAATTGGTATTTTGTGATTTTAATGACTAAAATTTTATAAACATCAGTGTTAGTCCTGCTTCTCTGCCTCAGATTGTTTGGTTTTTATTCTGACCATTTGCAGGCTTTTTTTCATTTGCTCCAGCTTCCTTCATTTCTGAGAAGAATCACTTCCCATTCTACCCTGCCTGCAAAGCAAAGGCTTCCCTTTGCTCTTCTGAACCTGCACATGGCAATTATAATCAGTAACGAAAAGTCAGCAAATAACAGTTAAACAGTTGCTTTTCAGCAGAATGAATGCTGGATCCTCTTGAGCAGGCAGGGCTGGTGATGAGCCTGTCAGTCAGGAACTCTCATGCTTGGCAGGCCGATTTACCTGTCTGATGTTCCTGCTCGTTCTCCATCATAAAATAAAAACACTTCACTTGTCAAACATCTTCCTTTTCTGGGATGCGTCTTGCACGCACACTGCTTGTCCATTTGAAACTTGACTGTGCCTCTAGCAGTCAGTCTGACAGCTCAGCCAGACTCTGTCCTAAAGAGATTTCCCAGTAGCTCACTGAAGCATTTCAAAAACCTGGGGCCTGCACAATGAAAATATTTTTTTTATGCATTATTTTTCTTAACAGATAATTAACTCTTTGCAAAACAGAACAGGACTTTCGAGTTCTTTAAGACGGGAAAAAAACCAGTCTTCTAGACATTGAAATGTCCAGGCTAATCTTTAATGTCTCCCCCCTGTAACAGCTTGTGTTGAGTAAGCAAATCCAGAGCTGTTCTGATGGCGGATTTGGCCACACAGGCTCTGTGGATTAGGTTGCTCCTCAGTGATTCTAACTTTGGGATAACTCTTCAGACCATACTGCCTCACTGTTTCCTGACTGCAGCCACCAGCATTTCTCCTTGCCTCAGCTGTGAAGCTGATAGCCAAGCCTTGCTGTATGGCCAGGATGGTCAGCTCAGTCTCCTGCCCCAAAGAGAGGTGCCTCAGTAGTTCTTCTCTCATCCATCCTTTAGGGCAGCAAGAAGGGAAGTGAATACAAAGAGGCTCAGCTTATGCCTGTTCTTTCTAATTCAGGGGTAGAGGACTTTGAGCAAAACCACAGAATATACTGGGTTGGAAGGGACACAAAAAGATCATCAAGTCCAACTCCTGGCCCTGCACAGCACCATCCCCAAGAAGGATACCATGTGCCCGAAACTATTGTTCAAGCACTTCTTGAACTCTGTCAGGCTTGGTTCTTTGACCACTGCCCTGGGGACCCTGTTCCAGTGCCCAGCTGCTCTCAGGGTGAAGAACCTTTTCCTAATAGCCAGCTTAAACCTCCCCATACACAACTTCAGGCCATTACCTTGGGTCCTGTCACTGGGCACCGCAGAGAAGAGATCAGTACCTGCCCCTCCTCTTCCCCTCATGAGGAAGTTGTAACTGCAATGAGGTCTCCCCTCAGTCTCCTCTTCTCCAGGCTGAACAGACCAAGTGACCTCAGCCACTCCTCATATGGCTTCCCCTCAAGGCCCTTCACCATCTGCATAGTTCTACTTTGGACACTCTCTAATAGTTTAATTTCTTTCTTACATTGTGGTACCCAAAACTGTCCCCAGCACTCGAGGTGAGGCTGCCCCAGTGCAGAGCAGAGCGGGACAATCCCCTCCCTTGCCTGGCTGGTGATGCTGTGCCTGATGCCCCCAGGACAGGGTTGGCCCTCCTGGCTGCCAGGGCACTGCTGACTCATGGTCAACTTTCCCTTGGCTAGGAGTGCCAAGTCCCTTTCCAAGGCACTGGTTTCCAGCATCTCATTCCCCACTCTGTGCATACATCCAGGGTTGCCCCATCCCAGGTGTGGAGTCTGGCATTTTCCCTTGTTAAACTTCACGTGGTTTGTGATTGCCTAGTCCTCTAATTTATCTCTCTGCAGAGCCTCCTGGCCTTCAAGGGAGTCAACAGCTCCTCCCAGTTTTGTATTATCTGTGAACTTGCTTAGTATTCCTTCCAGTCCTGCATCCAAGACATTTATGAAGGTGTTGAAGAGCACAGGGACAGAGAAGCCTTATCCACCACACTCAGTTATCTTGGTAAGACAGGTACCTAGCATTTTAAGGAGAGCTCCCAGTCTGGGGACAAACTGTTTATTGAGAGAGTTTCTTTCCAACCTTGAGTTCCCAATGATTGACTTCTGCTCTGAAGCCTCACAGTTTTTACCAGTACCATTAGGATTTTGGGGAAACACAGGCCATAGGGCCAGATCTGTGAGACTAGAGGTTGCCCAGTTTGGTATATCTGAAGCTGCAAAAAGAGGACCACATCCAAGAAGCTTGGGAAATTTTAACTATTAATTCAACTGCTAACTTTTACATCTTGTCCCGACTGGAAGGATAAAGAGTGACCAGTCTGCAGTATGGTCAGAATTTGTAGTGTGCACTGTCCTTTCCCCTAGCAGGTTGGACTTCAGTCATTCCTCGAGCTATGCAGATCTTCCAACTGGTCCCTCCTTGCAGCTGCCCCAGCTGCAGGTCTCAGTGAGAAACCAGTTTTGCTCAGAAATCTGGAAAATATTTTAAGGCCTGAGGATCCTGCCATGAAAATGGAGGTGTGTTACACATCTTGTTCTGAAAAATCACTGTCGTTAAATTAATCAGATAGTTATTCATCTCACACTGTAATTGTAGCCTGTAAGCCACTCATCATCTCCAGGTGTGTTGAATGAACCAATCTCATGTTTAAGAATTTGTCAACAGTATAACTGGATGCAATGATTTTGACAAAGATTTCCCAGCATGGTATTTTATAATGCATGTTTCTACCTATGACCTGCAGTGAGAGGACAACCTTAATAACTTAAACATCCATGTTTTTCTTCCTGTAGCTCATACCTGGGAAACAGAAGCACAGGGTAAATCAAGTGATTTTCCTGTGTTCACCTGGGAGGACAGTTGGCAAGCTGAACTGAAATCCAGAGCTCAATTCATGAGCTCACATCCTTGGCAATATTGTCCACAATGGAGACTCCCAGTGTACATAAACTGGGGTGCAAAAGGGAGCACAAAACTCGTTTCAGGAGATGATGCACTACTTCTCAAGCTCAAGGCTGACAAAGTAACAGGATAATCTAACTGTGGAGCAAAGTACTGAGAAGACTGAAAATAACCATTGACAATATGAAGCCATTTCTTTCCTTGGCCAAAAAATGCTCCAATTAGCAGTTGGTTAATATTTAATATAACATATGTTTTAGCATTACAGTAATGTACCAGGACAAAGGGCATCACTATTTTGATAAGTGATCGAACTTTCAGCAGTAGAGAGGGAAGGCAGAGGGAGATGCTTATTTTTGAACTAAATAAAAGGATTGGCACGCACTACGGCCCAAAATTTTAATTTCCTATTTTTTTACAATTATATTAAAGACAAACCAGATGACTCTTATGTTGGCTGAAGACCTTAGCTTATGATTACTCAATTGAAAGCTTTTGCAGCTTAACAAATTACCACCCATCTGGTAAGCCATCCCACCTAGCCCCATGTGTGCTCTTAGCCATCCTGATACCGTGAATTAAAGCACATCAGCATCAGTGGGTTGGCCTGTCCCTCAGAGGTGCTAGTGCCATGTGTTTGGAAGGACGACAGCACCCTTTGGCCAGGTGGTAGGAGCACACAGCCATCTGCTGAGCTTCTGAAACATGTGGCAGAAAGGACTGGGAGCTATTGTCAAATCTCCACCTTCTGCAAGACAGATCCTGCGGGGTAAGGAAATGACAGGAGCTGCAGTCACAAAGCTTTCTGGGATCTGACCCAGCAATACCTCTGGCAGACACCTACAGTCTCTCCCACATGTCCAAGCCTGATAAATCACACCGAAGGCAAATAATAATGGCCAGCTGTTTGGTTCACTGGACAACAAGCACTTTTCTTACCAATTTCAATTATTTAATGGTTTTCAGAAGGCCTTTAATTTGCAGATTGTACCTTGAGTCAGCCTGTATGGATGGCACATGATGGAATCGATTCCCCACATTAATAAGAAGGGGCTGTGCCATGGTGTTCTTGTAGCCCGCACTTTCAGACTAAAGAGCAAACATCAGAGAATGGCAGGACAGGGGGGACAGTGGTGTTGAAGACATTGATCTGAGCTACATGTCTCTCATAGAACTGTGTGGTTTTTTGCTGTAGACACAGTCAAATATGCCAAATGGCTGCTAAAATGTAAATGTTAGCAGTCAAGGTCACCTTCCAAGGGATACCGAACAGTGTGCCCCGGGCAGGCCCCATTAGTGGCAGCACTGACAGCATTCCTATTGCCATCTCCTCCCCCAGTTCCTTGCTCTGTGCTGAGAAATATTCCAGAGGCAAAAGTCTTTTCCATCTGATGCTAAAGAGCTGTTCCCTTTTCCCACCCAGCCGAGACTCAAGTTTAATAAAAATCCTCATTAGTTGTCATCTAAATATGCAGGAGGTCCATGCCAAATATTGCAGCTGAGTTAGGGAAAGCCAAAGCAGGTCCTAATTAAAGATGAGGCCAGAACAAAACCTTGGGTCACAAGCCTATACTCGTGGAAGTTTGGATCCAAGCTCTGAATGCCATTGATCAGGATGATCTCTTCACTCAAAGCCCTGGGTACTACCTGGCAGCATAATTGTAAACCCCTCAGAGCAACCCTTTGATTCAGCCACCCTGCATAACATGGTGGAGTTTCTCTGGCTGCTTCGTTTTAATTAAGGGATGGGAAGCTTTAATTAATACAACATGACAGTGAAAATATAATCAGTTGAGTGGCCCCTGTTGTTTGTTCGCATGTTAATTTGGCATGCTTTTTTTTTTTAACACGCTTGTTTTTTAATTTTGTGCAGTTATGCCTGAAAGCCACTAGCAGCAGCAACCAAGTGTTCCACAAGGAGCCCGGGGGAACAGGGTGTTAATAAGTGCTGGGTTTGGCACCTGAGGAGGCACAGAGGTGCTTGGAGATTGTATAAAACAAACAAGGTAGCTGGGTTTTTCTGTTAACAGGATCATTAGGAAAGGACTGAAAATCAACGATATCTTTTATTTCTGCCTTTATGTTTCAGGGTCAACAATGTATTGAGATATGTGGGATCAATAAGACACAGGTTTGTCATATAATTTTCCCATGGTTAGCTGTAGTAATAGTGATTCATTTTTTTAAAGAAAATCTCAATTCTGCAGCAAGGATAAACTGTTAAATGGCTGTGAAGCCTTGAGTACTAAAGAGAAATCCTGAATCTGAAACTGTGTGGCCAACTATGCTCACCTTCTCTTGTAACTTGAAATGCTGAGTTGCTCCCTGCTTAAACTTTTTTTCCTGGTTTCTTACTGTGCTTTTGTAATGGAGTATTCCACCTACACCCCAGCTTCCTTTCTGTCCAGGAGAGCTCTTGGGTTGCAAAATCCTGTGACTTTGAACAGTGGAGATGCTGGTGGCAAAAACTGAAGCTGGAGCTTGAACGCATCATCACATTTCCACAAAGTCCTCAAGACACAGGTTCATGTTAGCACTTTGCTATTGACAAAATACCATCTTGCCAAAACATTTTTTCTATTGAGCCTATGAGTTTTGGACATGCTGAAAGTAATTCCATTGAACTTCATGAAAATTTCAGCAGAAATAATACTTCTCAGCTGATTCTGCTTGCCAGCAGCACATAAAAAGCTCTAAGAAGTCCCTGCAAGCCTTAAAAGTTGCTTGTCTGAATGACAATCTGTGTTACACAGTGAAAAAGTAATAAAAAATATTTTAATGTTTCAATGGTCTTAAAAATGCAGCTTCTTTTATTTTTTATTAAGCAATATTTTTCCATGAACCACCTGGCAACTCTTGGTCACAGAATTAGGAGCAGGTTACAGTGGATGTGACCACAGCAGAGCTGCAGCTCCTGACCTGCCACGTCTGTAGGTTCAGACAGTGTTTGTCTGAATCTCTGTTACAAGCTCTAGTCAACCACATGCACACAGAGCTATTAGCTACATGCAGCACAAAGCACTGGGGCTATTGCTAATGGTAATTGTGTGAGGTTGATAGCAGACTAGAACTCCAACAACCTTTAGAAAGCAGCTGAGAGCTAAAAATCAGAGTTGATGAACAAACATTAATATTTCCTTCAGTTGTGTGAGACTCCTGTGAAGATTTACATAATTAATCTTCAGCAACAAAACATTTATAATGCAGTTTAATAATCTGGGCGATAGACAGGTCACGTTAATTACTATCTTGCTTCCTGGTTTTAAAAGCCATTGTTTCCAAGCTCTTAGTTTAGAAGTGAATAGCTTGTATCAGCTTGAAGACAGCAAGTGTGCAGATGATTAATGCCTGAGTGCTTGGCACTAACTGGGGATCTGTGAGAGGGGTCCAGGCCCTTGCACTGCCACAGGCTCTACACGTGACTGGGGGGAGCAAGTGGCTTTGGACACAGTTCTGCATTGCTGATATCCTAGTTGTTCATATCCCAGCAACTGTTACCCCAGTTGCAGGTTCCGTCACATCCCTCCTACAAATATAAACTAATTTTGGGGCTCTGTTCTAAAATACATGTGTAAAACTGCGTGTGGGGCTGCAGCTTTTCATAGGGATTTTTTTTGTTTGATTGTTAGTTGGTTTGGTTTCTTTTAAATATATTTATTTGAAATTTCTTTGTTGTTAAATCCTATTGTGTCACAATCTGCTGAAGAGATGATGACTTCTTGTGAAAGGAAGAAAGGGGGAAAGGTACAGCTGGAGAGGGATTCTTGGTCATCGTGAAGAACTTGTTGCCCGCCTAACTATATGAAGGCTTTTGTAACTCTCCTGTGCAAGGCAAGTGTAGAGGAAGGATTTCAAGGACAAAAATAAGGCATTTTTTACACCCGTTTGGGGACATGCTGTTTGAAACTCTAAGTGTTATCGGGGGGAGAACATGGTATGAAAGAAAAGGGACTTGTCTGAGATTCAAAGGGGGCAGCAGAGATGAGAGCCATGGGCAAATGGGAGACAGAAATCACCTTTTAAGTGTTAAAAAGAAAATGACAGCACAGGGACAAGCAATATCTTTACACAACAGAGAAAAGGCAGCCAGTGGAGGGATCCACAATGAGAGGTGACATGAGCAAACAGACAGGCTACAAAAATGATTTTTGCAGTGGTGCTCAGAGGAATACTGGTAAGGCAAGATTGTGTTAGTGCTAAAGTAAAGGATGCTGCAAGAATTGAGACCCAAGTTAATGAGCTCCTGGTTGAGGGTTTTATTGTGTAACTGGATAAGCAAGTCTAGATTTTACTTTTATTAAAAAAGAAGAGGTGAAGCTTTAGGCTAGGGGATGGTTGTGATAAGCTAAAGAGAAGCTCACACACAGACTGTGAGCTTGATGCAAAGTAACAGTGTTATCCAATGGCTTAAGAAAGAACCAGCAGGAAAGACTGGGCTTTGACAGGAAGAGCTCTGCTGCAGTCTGGCATAACTTGCTGACATCTCCTAATGAGTTGCTAACCAAATAGATATTTTAGTTTGGACAGGAAGAGACCTTTTTTGCACAGAGAGCAGATTCATTGGTTGAGGAAAGAGTCAGTCAGGGAGTGGTGTTTGCAGAACAGAATATCCAAAATTAGAGGATTGCAAGAAGGAGGATGGCAGGCCCATAGAAATAAAAAGAAGAAGATTTGGTCATGATGCAGGTGGCTGGGAAGTTGGGGTGGCTGTGGCTGCCCTGGGGCAGGGATGTGCCAGAGATGCTTGGTGCCAGCTGGGCTGGAAGTAAAGCCAAAGAGACAGAGTGGAGCTACTGCTTTTGAGAAAGATCCCCAAAACATCAAGGTGAAATGGGCTGTATGGCAGGACAGAAGGTATGGGTCACACCAGTGAAATACCAGTTTAAATTACTATGTCTTATAAACTAATAGAAAGAAGAATACACTTGCTCTCTAACTCTCATAACCTGGCATTCTTCGCTTCCTAGGTGTGTGTAAGCCAAGCTTCCCATCGTGGTGGCTCAAACTTGAAAAGACCACTACCTCTAAGAACACTAGGAGGTAAAACCTATTTATAACAGTGGACTCTCCCACCAGGCTGTACAACTAGGGCTTTCAAGGGAAATAAAAGGTGGTTGGCCTTCTGTGAGTCAAAGTGTGTTTGATCTTCTTACCTGAGTAACTCCGCAGAGCACATACTGTAGGAGTGATTGTGTTTCTTTGTATCCTGCGCTACCTTGGCATCTCTGCATCAGCACAAAGAGCAGATTTTCACCCTGTGAGAACTGGTATCCTGGCATCACGCTGAATTTAAATGCTCTTGGGAATAGGTTTTGCTGCAGTCATTTGAGACTAGTGACTGAAAAGGAGGGGGAAAAAAAATCAAATAGGGATTTCGATAAATAGAATTTCAGATCTTGCATAATACCATTCAATGGCAACAGCAGGTGTTTGACAGTACTGTGAACTTCCTCAGAATGGGATCCTGCCAACATGGCTGTGATTCAGTGCAATGATTCAATGACTGCAGGACGGTATCCTGCCAACCAGCCTTCCAGCAGAAAACTGTTCACCCCACTGCAAACACTGCCAGTTCATTAGCATTTCAGATTTAGTCTATCTGCGTGTCAGTTAAAAAAGTGCATCCCCTTCAGGTAATGGAAGGAGGAAGGAGAGGACAAAAATTCCCTTTTCTCCAAGGGAATAAAAGGCAAAATTATTAGCTGCAATGTTATCTCTGAGGAGGAACATGGGATATGTTTTTTTTAAAGCTCAGAGCTTGAAAAAAAGTCTTTCTTTTATTCTTCAGCCCTGCTTTTCCTTCCACCTCCAACCAAGAGCCTTGTCAAGAGATCCTCATCAGCTTTCACTTCTGCCTTCTAAACTGTGCACAAACACTACCAACACCGAGATAAGCAAAGAAACTCAAGGAGCTGTCATTAGCAGTCCCTGTTATTTTATCAGCTGCTACCCTGCAGCACCAAGGCCCTCTCAATGCCCACACACCAAGCCTCTCATGCTCCTGTAGCACAGTCATGCCCGCATCAGGAACATTCCCAAGTGCATGGCTCCTGGAGACACCTGGCACCAGTACAGAGGGGAACAAGGCTCACTCAGCTGTCACCCTCCAGCCGTGCAGCCCACTAGCCTGTGGCCGAGATACATGACATGAAACCTCCTTCAAGTAAACCCATGGTTGGGGGCGCAGCATGGAGGGAGCACACACAGTTTGTCTCAGCTCTCCTCTCACTCCCTTTTTCTATTGCGTAGCAGAAGGAAAAGAGAGAGTGGAGTTGAGAAGCAATTCACGATGCTGCTACTGTGATCTTTGTTGCAACACTGTTCTCATCCTTGCCCAGCTCTTTTAAACCTGCTGTAATATGAATAATGATACGCTCAGCTTACAGAGACTTTGCTAAATATTTCACCTTTATCACAGGTGCTGCGTAAACTTCTGGGATCAAAAGGGACTCTTGGAGAAGTGATTAGAGCAGGGTTTAGTGGTTTAAGCGGCACATTTGCAATAATTAGGCTCCCTGGAGTGAGAGGTTCAAATCCTAGCAGGGTTGACTCAGCCCTTCATCCCTCTAAGGTAGATTAAATGAGTTTTCTGTAGTAGGGTCTTTCGGACAAGACCTTAAAAATGCACAGGCACCTGAGTTTTCTCCTTTTACTGCAAGGATGAATTTTACAGATTTATAAACTGGAGATTCAGGTTATTTTACATAAACCTAGCTGTCTGCTCAAGCACTACTTGCCAAAACCTGTCTTCACCATTGCAATGACCATGTAGGTCTCCTACTCACCAGCCTCCTTCCCAGAGGGGCTCTTTTGTGGTGAAACATGTAGTGTAGTAAGGGACACAGTCTGGGACTAAGCAACACAGTTTGAATGTATCCTATAACTAAACACAACCATCAGCCTCTAGTTTTTAGTTAACTCTTTAAAAATTAGTATTTTCTGCTACATAGTGCTATTCTCTAAATTGAAGGTGACTAACCCAGTCATAAGTCAAAGCAGAGCACGGGCTATTGTAGTACCATAGGCTGAGGGAGAGTTAATTTTGTCTTGTTTTTTAAAAAAATAGGGAAAAAATTATTTTCCTAAGGTAATTCCTGTTATAGGGGAAGGATGGGAGGCATGACTTCTCCTCTCATTTATTTGTCTGCTTAGGAAGCCAAGCTCATTGTCTTTGGGGAGCAGTTCAAGAGAAAAGCTCAGAGCAAGTCTCTGGGGGTCCCCTTCGGAGAAGGGAAAAGAAGACGAATCATGGAATCATTCAGGCTGGAAAAGACCTTTAGTATCACTGAGCCCAACCATTAACCCAGCACTGCCAGGTCTACCAGTAAACCATAGCCCTAAATTCTGGTTGGGTTTTGGCCCCATTTTCTTGTCCCTGCACAACCTCATGTGACATCCTTGTAATCTTCCTAAGTTGTTGCCCCTTCTTCCAAAGGTAGTTTTCTTCTTTAATTTCAGCCAAAGCTTTCTGTTCAGCCAGGCTGGTCTTCCCCACCAGCTTGTCTTTTGGCACATGGGGGTGGTCTGCTCCTGCACCTCTAAGACTTTCCTTCTTGAAGAATGTCCAGCTCTCCTGGACTCCTTTGCCCTCAGTATTGCCTCCCAAGGGACTGTCTCAGCCAGGCTCCTAAACAGGCTAATGTCTGTCCCCTGGAAGTCCAAGCCAGCAGTTCTGCTGATCCCCCTCCTTACTTCTCCAACAATCTCTGTCATTTCATGACTGCCTTCCCTCCTTGCCTCACTCATCAGTTGTGTCAGGAACCTTCTAGACTGCTTCCTTTGTGCAGTTTTATATTTCCAGCAGACATCTGATAAGTTGAAGTCCCCTGTGAGATCAAGGGCCAGTGACTGTGAGACTTTTCCTAGCTTCTTACAGAATATTTCATCTAATTTGTCAGGATCGTGCCAGCACTGGAGCCGCTTACCTTGCGACTGAAGAAAAGGTCGTTTCAATCTTATGTCCTAGGGCTTCCCTTGGTGCAGACAGATTCACATAGCCAAAGAACACGGCTGTGCAGAGAGAGATTGTGAAAGAAACACACAGGAAGGTTTCTTTTAGCAAGGGGCATGGGAAGGGGAGAAGGCAGGTGGAGAAAGGTGCAGAAAAGGAAAGGAAAGAGGTTTACAGGACTGTGCACTGAGCTGTAGATATCTGAGGGAAGAACTGGCCGAGGAAAGAAAATTGTGTGAGACAACACAGAAAACAGCCATGCAAAGGTGGAAAAAAGGTGAGGGAGAAGAACTGACAGGTACGAAAGATACAGAAATTACTTGAAAAAAAAATTGCAGTTTTCCCTCTTTGATTTTGCTTTCCTAGTGGGGAAGGAGTGAAATAGAAATGCAGGCTGTGCTTGGTGATAAGCTCTCCCTGAGCTCCTGTCCTCTTGCATTTCTCCATGGCCTGGAGATGCAGAGACCCTAGACCAGGCTGGTGCTTTATTTGCCCATCCCAAGTGTTCTGTACAGAACTCTTCCAACAAAGATAACTGACTCTCCTGCACTCAATACAGGGGAAAATGAGGAGAGGGCTGCAAGTATGACTGAATAGCAGTCGAGTACAGCTAGCTAATTGCAGCTTCATGTAATCGCTTTCATAGCCGCTATCATAACTGTATATATTTCCAGCTCAATTCGTCTATCTTTTCCGGCCTCCTGTCTTTGCAGCTGCCTCCTCTTCTCTCCTTCCTGATGGCTGCAAATCTCTGCTTATCACCCATTTTCATGCTGTGTTTTGTCTGTCTCTTTGTGTTCATCCCTGTACCGGCTTCTTGGCTCCATGTGGCAGTTTCTTATTTCCTGGATGTTTTGAGAGACTTTAGTATGAACTACTTGCTTCAGTTAACATGTATGACCTTTTGCCTTATTTTGTTTTTCTGGATGATTTAATTTTACACATGTTTACACTAAGGACTAGTTTTGCAAACTGAAGTGGTCAATATGGATGTGCAATTGCTATGTGACTCAGTATTAAAACAATTATTTATTTATCAAATTTCTTTTTGTATGAATGTATCCATCCACTGCATGAATTTTTCATGCAAGCTCATCTTGAAAAAAACATTCCCTCCTCTCAGAAAGGATTTGAACTCTTTAGGGAATTGCCCCAAATTCTCGTGTTTTTTTCTTTAATTGAACCCCACCGTGTAAGAAGAGCTCTGTCTACAATATTGATTGCAGAAAAACATGCAGACCTGTCAATCTCTCTTTTCCCAAGGCAAAACTCTCCTATTGTCTTTTTCTGCCAGGGTATAATCTTCACAAAGACAGACTTCAAACAGTTAAGCTTCTTCCCATTGTATCGGGACTATACGTAGTGCTCCATTTTACATTAACATTTAACAGGTTTCAAGTTTCAGTTATAAACTAGAAATGTTTTTCCTTCATGACAACTGTTTGACAGTTTTTAAAAACGGATATAAAATGGAAAATTACCCTACAGAGGAAACATCCCTTTCTCTTCATAACGCAGGCTGAGACATGAATGGAATAACACACTTATTACATTCTGGGCACTGAACATAAAATGCATTGCCTCCCTCTCTTCCACTTGATTTGATAATCTAGCATAATTTAGGTCCCTAATAAATTAAATTGTTCGGAAACTTGGTTCACTGCCTAAACTCTGTGCAAGGCTGCGCTGTTTAATGATGCCTTACTTTCTTTCAGTGTTTTATCTTTGGGATAAATAATTCAGCCTAATAAACACTGTGATCTGTGAGGTTAATTGACACCCACAGTAATTCCCAGCTTGTGCACAGCACCCATATTTGTCTGTCTTTCCCAGAGTCCCGTCGCACCACCTGATCTGTGCGGCTCACCAGCCAGGTTCCCTGCATTGCCATGAGCTCTAATCATTGCAAACATCACTTCTGCTCCTGAATAGGCAACCGCCTGAGGTCCACATGCTTGTTCCCTTTCCCCCAAGTGGTTATCTCTCTAGTTGATTTCCAGGAAAATCCTAGGGCAACTGGGACTAGACTGACACAAAAAAAAAGAAGAAATTAGTGAAAAAAGCAGAATGAAAAAATATTATGAAGATCCACAAATGTATTATCTGGGGGATTTATTCACAGGTGATGTGTCCAGCTGTACAGCGGGATGAATGCATTCTTATTAATTATTAAATCGCTCAGATGGTCCTTCTCCCCAAACCTGACATTTATTGAAAAAAAGTAATTGAAAAGGATTTGGCCAGTTCCACTCCTTGTGTTTGAGTGTTATATAACAGACTACTCCAGCCCTCCACTCCCTCTCTCTCTCTGTGTGCTTTCAGGCTAAAACACAGTTTATTGGGTATCAATAAAACATAAGAATTACTCCTGGTATAACAATAGCACCTCTTTGCAACCTTCAGCCTGCTTAGCTCCCAGAAATAGCGTGCTAATGAGGGTGTGCAGTGTTTTGGACAGATGCTAGAGTGTTATGCTGGGCTGATAACTGCATCTCTTGGATCAAACACTGTGCTGGGATGACTCATGCCTTTTACTAATTTATAGGAGCAGTCTTCCTTGAAATCCCAATGTAAATACTATCACCCTGTTCTCTGTGAGAGACTACAGCCTTGAAGTCAACAAAAATAATGGGCACTCTGTGTGGCGTAACGAGTCACCAACGTATTCCTTTCATCCCCTGGATGAATTTTGGATTGTTTTGCTTTGGTTTAATTTTTTTTTTCCCCCAGGGGCTGTATGAACACAAGGACCACATAGCCTGAAGAGGAGCAAAGGACAGTGCTCAAAGCAACACAAAAAAGGCTGAACCTTAGTTTTGTAAAGAGGGAGGCTAGAGTTGTATCACAAGCCAGATGGCTTGGGTTCATGTCATTCTCTAACTTAAAATCAAGGTTCATTTACTGTATGTGTTTCCTTTAGAAGACAGTCCCCAAACAGGATGGTGTCCTGTTCACACCTGTCAGGAGTGAGGAAATTAGGGTTTTAAAAGTCAGGCAGAGCTCAGTACACTCACTCTTCTCTTTTGACCGAAGAGGTGTTTGCAAGTGTTTCTGTCTTCCTGGCTTGTATTGTTTTTTATGTCCCTGTGACTACCCTGTGTAAACAAGGTTGTTAGTGCACTGACATGCCAAGCTAAAAATATGAGAGACCCTATTGTAATTTCTAAAGACGTTGGGCAAACCTGAGAGTGAAGACATGGTTCATATCTTCCCTCACTGATATACAGTGCTTTAGCTGAGCACAAAACCAGATTTCCTAATAGCATGAGCAAAGCCATTTTCCCAGTTGGTTTCAAGCACCTCTGCTTGTAGATCAGTGAGCATTGCTGTCCCCAGTGTGACATCCCCACTCAAGCTCAGAGTCCTGCAGGACAGGATGGGACCACTCACCAGTCATGGCCCTCTCCACTGATACAAAAAGGAGGGCGAATGACAAGCTCAGACCATATGCCAGATCTTTAGGTAACTAAAAATAGACGAGAAGATCCCCCAAACTGGAACTGATGAGCAGTGAGCTGTCAGCAGTGTGAAGCTGAGATGTAAAATCTGAAAGTCCCACATCCCATTGCTATCATTAATATCACAAACCGTGACAAATCTGTATGTGCTGCCAGTAGTTTTATAAGGTAAATAGGAATCTCTTTTCCCCCATGTCTTGTAAGACACTCATTTCAGGCAGATCCCCTTTCCTCACATACTCCAGGCAGCCCTCTGACTACGAGCTTGCCACCAGAGAGGCTCTACTCTTCCACAGCCTGT
Source organism: Falcunculus frontatus (assembly GCA_013398115.1). NCBI lineage: Eukaryota > Metazoa > Chordata > Aves > Passeriformes > Falcunculus > Falcunculus frontatus. Next base: position 114,486 of record VZRV01000998.1, on the reverse strand, counting down.
GATAAGGCTACTTCAGGCTTCAGCTTAATTTTAATTTTTTTTTTCTCTTCAGCATGTCCTGAGCTGCAGCAAGGCTGACACCAGCTCCAGATGTCAAAATGTTAAAGGACTGAAGTAGGCTGGGAAGGACTGACTCATGGCAAAGGAAAGAAGAATGAAACTGGGACCCAAAGCATCTTCAGACCACGTGCTGCTCATCAGCATCTCTGCTGAGTTCGCTTATCTTCTGAACACTGTCCTCCATGTGCTGGAGGACCTTCCCCTAGAACTGCCTGGTCCTGACAGGCTAACTGTCCCAGCATGTGCATGGCAATTTAAGGCAGAAGGTCTTAAGATCCTGGATTCAGTCTCTAGGCTGAATAGCTCCCTTCTCACAGTGCGAGTGCGGCCTTGCTCTGTGGTAAATCACAGATACTCACCGGAAGCTGGCTGCAGTTTGTTGATAGATAAAGTACTTCTAGTCTAGATACAGAATGTGTGATTTACACAAGAAATACAGACAGTTTTTCCCTGTATAAAACCCCACACAATTTAAAAGTATTGTCATGACCACAACCACAATAAGATTTTTACTGCTATCTAAAAGTAGGTTTTGAGGGAGTAATATTATGGATCTGTCTCTAGGAAGTGTTGCTGAAGCTTCCGCTTTGGGAAGCTCTTTCTGATGCACCCAATTACAAAATTGCCCTCTTATATTTGCCACCACTACTGCTCCTTCTCTACAAAAATTCCCAACAAACAAACCTCAGCAAAGAAGTCCTTGCTCAAACAGCATTTTGAAACAATGCCTCAAGGCTTCTGTAACCCTGTTGATCTCATGTGGATGGTACCCTGGTGTTTGAGGGGGACCACGTGCTGTGAGAATGCCCCAGGGCAGACTGAGGTAACAGCCGAGGTGCATAGTCTCGTGTTACATATCTATCTAGCTGACATGTTTGTATGTCAAAGCTGCCATGACTTCTGAAAATCAGTTTATTATTCCCTTTGAAAGTGCATTTGCCTGTCATCCGGACCTACGTGCTGATCAAGATTTCAAAGTCACCAGAGGTCTCACAATTCCCACTAATGATGAACTGGACAAATGAATGCACATTGAAAAACCTGAACTTCTGTCCCTGGCTTTTTTTGGACATGCTGTTCACACATAATTCTCCTTGAAGGTAGTATGGACTTGTGAATGCTCATCTTCCACAAAAGCAATGGGTGAAGAAGGTGGTAAAATGAGAGTCTGTGCTGGAAGGGGGGAGAAAGGAAATGCAGAAGAGGAGCAGGACTGCTATGCTGGGGAGTACACCATGATGCATCTACTTGCTTGGGGCTTGATTTAAAAAGAAATCTGTTTCCAAAGAAAACAATGAGATTTTCATGTTTTGACTGACCAAAGCCTTGATGCTGTTCCACAGAATGAGAGTAGTAGCATCCTTCCTTAGAAAGACATCAGCAGTCCCAAGTGGCTATTTCTGCTTTTGTAGTGAGAGAGAAAATGGTAAGTAAGAGAAAGAAAATGAAGCGCCTCTGAAGAGAAAACAATGTGCCAGAAGCAACTCCTTTAAATACAGAAAGGCAAAAGAACAGAACTCCATTCATTCTCCATCTGTTTTGTGTTTGTTTGTCGGGGGTTTTTCACCATCTAATATTTTACCTTGTTTTTATTGCTTTTTCCACTTGAAATATTGTACTTTACAGTAAGAAATCATAAAACTGTAGAGGTTAGAGATGCAAGAAGCCTATTAGATCATCTGCTCCACTGCTCTTGGCCAGTGGAGAATTGCTCCCTATGGCACATTTTCTAACGTTTTGTCCAGCCTTGTTGTAAAAATCCAGAGTGACCAGGCTTCCACCAGATCCCCCAGCAGCTTTTCTACAGCTGAATACATCTTGAAAGATTTTCCTGCTACTCAGCCTATGGTTTCATGCTGCTAGTTACAGTCCATTTGGCACTTCTGTTTCTATGTAGTAGTCTAAAGTGTTACCTCCCCTTTGGCATTGCTATCTTCTGAATCTATACCTTCTTAGCATGGAGTCACAGAAAAACAGAGCTGAAAGGACCTTTGTTGTTCATACACACAGAGCTTTTAAATGTGCTTTGTAAGGCTGTCTGTCTAGATTCCTTATATTTTTTATTGTTTTCCACACTTCTTGTTCCAATTTGTCCATGCACAGCAACTCCCCCAACTGGGTGTATTATCCCAGATACATTTGCATTAAAATGATGTAGAAAATAGATCTCTATTGCTTTTGATTCAAATATCAAGGGAACTTCACCCTAAAATTGCATCAGCATTTTTGCAGCCAAACTGTAATGTGCACTTATGTTCAATTGGCCACCCACTCTCATTGCAAAGTGTTTCAGTATTCCTGCTAGCAGTTTGCCATTGACTACAAGTGTTTTGGAGGATTTTGCCTCAGGTATATTTTCATACTTACAAGTGGAAACTCATCTTGTTATTTTCTCTTGTAATGTCCCCAGACTCAGTAGGTCACTCTGTGTTATTTCCATATTCTGACTCACCTTTCAGTTCCTCCCAGGCCAGGGTCATCTGTGAGAGCCCTTTGTGTGCATCTCATATTTCCTATATTATTAATAAGGACACTAATTCACAGTGTTTCTGACACAAAAAATGTTGTTGTGGGGTTTTTTTTACTAGATGACTCTGATGTGTTGCCTAGTGCCCTTCCCTATGCATCTTTTGCTTTCCAGTTCAGATTCTTCTTTCTCCTAGAACCATGATGCTGCCCTTTGTACCTATTTTCTATTTTCCCCATTATGCTTTTTTTCAGAGAATGGGTTTTTTTGGTAGTTTTCATGTTTTCTGGGCGTATTATTTACAGCTGTATTTTAGTAAGATAAAATTAGGAGCAATGTTCTGGATCACTGAATCCAGATCTCAATTATTTCAGAGAGCTATGCCATGAAATCCCTTTAAAATATTAATTGAGTTCCAGTTTGATGAAACTGTAAAATCAGTTAAGTTTTCTGCTCCTGCTTTTTCTACTACACGGCCATTCTCAAGCTATCCTACTTGGACAGTTAAAATCCTTCTTCAGAATTCCATACCGAATTTGCTTATGACCAGTTTTTATCTCTTGTCCAGGTGACAAAGTAGTACTGGAGCTTCATTAGCTCTTGTTCCTCTCAATTGCTTTCCCTTTCCCACCTTCAGCATATTTATGGATGGCAATCAGATTCTGTCTCAGTATTTGCTTTCTGAGTTTATACATGCCAAACTCTGCCATAAGCTGGTTGATAAAGGGCAGTGTAAAAACAGCTGGATTAGGTTTTAGCAAGCTGTCCTGGGCATGGAGTTTTACATGGACTGATTTATACCACTTCCCTGCAGGATAATCTTTTCAGGTAACCATCATGTTGTCATAACTGTAAAGTACCTGAATTTATGGTTCATTACAGCATAAATATAACTTATTTTAGACTTCACTTGTGTAGCTGTTTCCATTCCCTGGATATTCCTAGCAGTTCTTCATTTACCTGGTCTAGTTTTAAGCTGCCTTCTGAAACATGAATAATTACGGTCGCATGCAAAAGTCCAGATTAAGTCTCCGAAACAGTTTGTACTGTGTTATTTGATACATTTCATGTATCAAGTGGAAATAGCTCAGTTGGCCTATCTTACCCATGGAAATGTCATAGCTATGGTCATCTGACTGTGTCCACCCAGCTCTTCCTTTGTCACTTCCAGTTAGCAAACTTCAACTCACAGGGGGTTTTTTAAGTGGGTAAACTTGTATGTCATGCTATTGCACCTCTTTCTGTTTCTGTTCATTTAGTCCATCAGTTAAAGCCCTTCCACTCATTTGGAAGGCTAACCCGGTCCTCATTCCTAGGCTTATGCCTCCCAACTTCTAATATTCCCTCCTGTTGCTCCTGACTTACTGCATTTCCTGTTTTCACCAGTGTTTGTATTATTCTGGAGTTCAGTGCCTTTGTACAGCTCCAGTTCGTGACCATCTCAAATTCAGAAAGCTTCTTTCACCAGGAATCCCAGACTTCCTTTGTGGCTGTAAGTCCATTGGTCATTAGCAGCAGTGTCTTGGGTCTACCTAGTAAAGGGTAACTTTCTGGGTTTCTGAGCACATTTTTTTTGAACTCTAAAGTTGGTTTTTTTTTTACTTCCTAATGCTTCTGTTCACCCTGTCTACACAGCTATCATGTCCAAGGCTGGTCATGCAATATGGCAGTGTCACTTCCCCATGGTACCATAGGCTCAATAGTGTTATGACCCTATTACAGAATAAGAATCAATCTCCCACTGAATACACGTGGTCTTTAAATAAATCGTTTGATTATTTGACACAATCAGATATTTTTGGTGTCCTTTCCCTATAGTTTGTTGCTTTTAGTGCAGTTTTACAAAGTGTGCTTGTAAAATAAAAAACTCTTTCGTAAGCAGTATAAAATTTTGTTATAAGCATAATGCTGCTTTCCCTTAAAAGTATGTAATTGAGCCAGTTACACTACTTATTTGATAAACTTTGTTGTACAGCAAGGAAACATGTTAATATTGATAAATAGTTAATAATTTGTACCCATTTCAGCAGATGTCCATGAGGACTGGACAGGAAAAGAGCCTAGCAGTACCATTTTCTATTATATAACCATGTCGATTTTGACAAATTCCAGTCTGAAGAGCGAAAGTAGCTCTGATATCAGACTATCCTGTCTTGACATTTTTGGAATTAAACATCAAGGTTTCCAGTTTTGAAGGCATTGTGTTGCTTTGAATTGTTTAATTGTGTATTCTATTTTATATTGTAACAACATTGCTGAGAAATAAAATAAAAATGAAGTATCATTGCTGAAATGTATTTTGAGCAACTTAAATATTCAAAAAGTTTTTATGGAGAATTTTGAAGCATAAGGGTTTCATGGTGAAAATTTACATGAAAACCTTGAAAATTTACATTAATCAGAATTTCTTTTCTCTGCACAGATTCAATCTCAACACGAAAATGCTCAAAAATTCAGCACAGCCCACTGTAGCTAGTCCCGGGTCGGTTTCTTACCAAAGACTTGAAGATCTAGACAATAATACTGAAGATTTTTCTGCCTGCTTGTCTAGACAGACACAGTTTTCTGCCCTAGGATCTGTATAGATTATGCAGCCACACACCCCATCCTGCAGGTGGTTCTCTACAGAGATGAGATGTTTCTTTTCCTAAGATGAGCTGTCAACGTATTTATCTGTAATAGCATCAGTAACAAGCTCAGAAAGAGGAATGAGTAAAACCTGTCTGGTGCCAGGAATATGTGTTGTACAGCCTAATTTCAGGCTGGGATTCCAACTGCCTCTTTTGCAAGAAAGTCGCCTTTGTCTTAATTTTCAGCTACAGCTCATCAATTCATGTATCAGGTTCTAGAAATCAAAGTTTTTTATTTCCAGCCCCCAAGTGTTTCTGTGGAGAAAACTATTTGCTGAAGGCCTTAAAGATGGAAAGAAATCTAAAGCACAACTGACACAAGATGTTTATGAGCCACATAACAAAACTAGTAAGGTTAAAAAACAGAAAGAAAATATAATGGGACTTAAAAAGCAGTTCTTTTGAGTTCTCACCTGTTCTTTGCCTGAAAAACAAGAAAGAAATATTAAGTACATATAAATACATAGCTCTCTTTTAAACAAAAGCTGTGAGGGAAAGCTTTTCAAGTGTCTTTATTCCCTGTTCTCTTCTCTTTTACTTTTTTTGCCTCTCTTGTATGTGCTCTCTTGTGTCACATAAAAAGAGTTTCTGGTCTCTTCATCTTTTGTTCTATTTCACCTTGAGATCAAGTTACAATGAACTAATTTGATCATTCTCATTTAACAGTGACATCTGTAAGCATCAAAATCCTAGTTATTGTTAATAGGTGGTTTTTTTACATCAGATCAGATTCTTCTCTCTGTACGTCAGGTGTCAACCCTGACCAACCAGTGGATACCCACCAGGACAGCCATTAGCTGGAGGATCATGTTGTCTCACCACCTTCTTGCCAGGAGGTCAGTGCCCACCACTGTGGTCAACAGCAATCCAAGACAAATCCCATCCTCTTTCTCTGCCTCTCTTTCCCCTTCAACCCTTTCCCTTCTTTATGCTCCGGCCCCATTGCAGCAGGGAGCATCTTGTATGGTTTGTTTGTGTTTTGCCTGCCCTGGTGGGCTCTGAGCTCAGCTGGGCTCATGGACCTCTGATGACCTGACTAGATGCTCCCAGCTCCTCAGATGCTTTTTTTCCTCTTGAAAACTGAAAGAAAAGAATAATCAGTGAAAGGAATTGGCTGAAATCTGAGCTTTGACTTTCCTCCCCTCCTGCCTGCTGGATAGATATCCCTCTTGGACAGAAGCAGGCTCTGAGTAATGGGGACCATAGTTCAGATGATCTGTAAATGTCTTGCAGTGACAAGTTTGACTTACATCTCAAGTTCTTCTTGTTCTTTCCCTCACACAGCTACTCTGTGTCTGCAGACTAGCAGGGCCTCCTAAGCCCATCTTGCAGCACCAAAACCAGCCCACACAGATAAAGGTCTTCAACACTTGCCTGATCCAGGTCACTGCACAAAGACATGCCAGCCCACCAGGCTCATTTGTTATTTTGGAAATGACCTGCCATGGTTTCTGCACTACTAATTGGCCATGATCCATTTCCCGTTTTATGCATTCATCTCCTGCTTCTGCTGCTTGGTCCAAGAGATGCCAAGTGCGTTGTTTCGTGCACAGTACTTTGAACTTGGACTTAATGTGAAGAGTATTAGACAGAGATTTGGATTACATTTGAGATCAGGATCTCTTTGTGATAATCTCTGCAATTGTTCTCACCAAATCATCTTACTGCCTACAGTGATGACACTTCTGGAGTGAAATGCAGGAAGAAAACATATACAAATCCAGGCAACAGAGTTCCATCAGAGATGGCTTTGGACCAAGGACTTATGCAAAACAGATTTGTAATGTTGCAAATTTGTATTTTTCCTTTGTGTTTCAAGGAGGAAAAAAGCAACAGTTGATACTGCCATGAAGCTGCAAGCCTGAAAGACAGAGGAGTGGAAACTTCAGTGTCTTTAACAATGCTAGTCCAAGCTTATGGACCTGTGAACCACATTTGCTATCAAAGGCTTACAAAATACATTGCAGTGGGCTGAATATTGTAAGTCCAACACAGGAAAATTCCTGCTAAAATCAATGGGAATTTTTTCTTAATCAGGTTTATGGGATTGCTTACTTCTTGAAGAACTACTGTTCTTCATCTCTAAATACCCTCCCTGATGGGTTCCTCTTCTTTACCTGCTTCTCTTCTTTACATCTATGAGATCACTGTGCTACCTGGATGGTGACATGCTGTGTGTATGACTGAGAGAGACTGGGACTCAGCAGTGGAGCTGTAAAGCCTGGTTGGGCTCTTGTGACTGCAAAAGTAAGAGGCTGTGCATGTGCACGTGCCTGAGTTTGGCCTGCACAGCACACGGCCTGCACCTCATTCTCAGACCTGCCACTCCATTGTCAACCTCTGATGCTAATACAGGCATCTCAGACAGAAACCGCTGCCTCTAATTTTCAAAGAAATTCTGGGTCTGACTTCAGGTTTGTTCTGAGATAAAAGTCGAAATGCTCAAACATTTTGTCCTCTACTTGCTTCGCCTGTCCAATCAAAAAGAAATTACTACTGTGGTGTTTGTATGGCTGCCCCAGAAGCCAAAATCCTCATTAACTCACTCTATTGCTAAAATTAAGATAGCAAAGCTATCTAACAGTCTTTCATACCCTCCAGGTCCATCATGTCTCTAGTTTAACAAGAAAAAAAAGGAACAAGCAGGTAGAATATATTCTAACGGGTAAAGCAACTACCCTTCACACAAGTGGATTTTAGGCCTGAGCTTATGCATTTGACATACTCATTTTCTTAAACTGTTTATTTTCATGAATCTCTCCTCTGTGGCTTACATGTGTGTGTTGGAACCAGTTCTGTCTTATCATCATTGCCATGGTTACCTTATCATCATTATTGTATGTGTGTGTTGCTATATTACTATTGCAGATGTCTTACCAAAATTCCCTGAAGCAAAATGATCCTAGAACTTACTCTGTACACATTCAAAACTACTAAGCATCGATATTTTTTATAATCTGTTTCCCAGCTAAAACAAAGATGGCTTGAACTTCTCTGCTGAAATAAAGCTGTTTGCCCTTTCTGGGTAGAGAACAAATTACTCCATGCATCATCTTCAGCATAAGCAATTCCTTACATCAAATGCAAAAAACCCCCCTCCTACTTAACTGGGCCTCTCAGAAGCCAGATTTGCCTTTATTTCCATTACTACATTGCTAAAAATCACAAGATTGTTGACATCTGCAGCAGAGAAGACATGTCAGCCTCTGAAATGAGGCTATCATGATATAGCAAATACAGGTATCATTATAGTAGGGTAGGGCAAATCTCAAAGCCCAGGACAGAGGAAAGTTCGAGTTTGTGATGAAAAAATCTTTGCTGGGGGCACCATGCTACAGGGCCGTGAGAGTTATCCTATGAAGACAGGCTGAGAGAGTTGGAATTGTTCAGTCTGGAGAAGAGAAGCCTTCAGGGAGATCTTACTGTGGCCTTTCAATACTTAAAAGGAGCTTGTAAGAAAGATAGGGAAAGACTTTACAGTAGGGCCTGTAGCAATAGGACAAGGAGTAAGGTTTTTAAACCAAAAGAGGGTGGATTCAGACTAGATATGAGGAAGAAATTCTTTATGATGAAGGCGGTGAAACACTGGAACAGGTTGAGCAGAGAGGCTGTAGATGCCCTATCTCTGGAAACACTTAGGCACAGGCAGGATGGAGCTCTGAGCAGCCTGGTCTAGTTGAAGGTGTCCCTGCTCATTGCATGGAGTGTTGGACTAGATGACCTTTAGAGGTGCCTTCTGACCCAAACCCTTCTATGATTCAATGATTCTATGCATTCCTTCAGAATAGAATTGGGAAAGCCCAGATGCTAACATCTGGTTTTAATCCAAATTATATATTAACTTCTAATGGACAAATGAATGCAGAACTCTTGTTCTAAGGACTGACTGTAACTTAGCTTAGCACTAACTACCAGATTTCCCATCCCATTTATCTTTATTGTAAGAACCACTGCTTACTGCATTCACAGGCAGAGGCTTTGAATATGTTGTGATAATGAATGCCATTATTAGGTTAGAGTACAGTGGTGTGAAGAAAGTGATTAATCACTGGGAAAAGACAAACAAATAAATTTATTGGATGGTACATGGCCTAGATGCATGATTCTAGGTTTATAAACAAGGGGTTATATATTGTTCCACAGCTATAATGTAATATTACCAGACTGGAGAATACCAAATACACTTAAGATATTTATAATTATTCCAGTGATAAGAGAAATTAAATCTTAAAGAATTACAAGTATAGAGCAGAACCTCTAATAAGAGAGGACATGGTAGTAATAATTTAGCAGTGAAATTTTTCTTCTTAAGCTGAGGATGACTGGCAGTTTGTAAGTGCACCTAATTGACCATCTTCTAAACTGGAAGTGAAAACTGGAACACAAGGTCATCATGATACAGCAAGTTTAGAGATCATCATAGTTTTAAACTAAAGGCAAATAAGACAACACTTGTCTTGTCACGTGTTCAGATTGCATGTCACTTACCCAGACCTGACAGTGATCCCATCATCCCACTATACCTGCAGTTATGGGGCATGGAAAGAATTACTATTATGTGGTAAAATTGTCATAGCACTTTAGGGATATTGCTCTATCCTCTGCTGACATCCAGGAAGCTTTCTCTGAATGTTTCTTATACCCATTGCAGCTTTGGGATGCCTCAGAGGTTCCGATTTGCTGGGAAGGCCCAGCTGAATGATTGGTAACTTGGGGATATCTTGGCATTGGAAGAAGGTCATCATTTCAGGATGGCAGAGGCAGCAGGGCTCTTGCTGCCAGACAGGTGCCCCCGGAGCATCACTGAGGGGCAGAGTGTGCAGGAGTAGAAATCTCCCGACAGAGACAACCCTTTAGCTCTAAAAAATTAAATTCCTTAGGTAACAGTAATTTTTGTATCTCTACCATCCATCTGGGAAATATGGATTGGGTCACTGTACCAAACAACTTTCCAGGGTCCATGCTTTCTAGAAAACTGCATTGACGTTCAGTCTGGGCTGCCCCTCACTGAAGCAGAAGTTGGATTCCCCAGCTGGTGGGGAATCCTCTTTCTCCAGGATTCACTGGAGTGAGTCCAGAAGAGGGACATGAAGATGGTTCCAGATGCACTCCAGTATGTCAATATCTCTTGTGTACTGGGGAGCCCCGACCAGAACCTAGCACTCCAGATGCCTCACCAGGGCTACACAGAGAGGAAGGATCACCTCCCTCAATGTGCTGGCCATGTTTTTTGCAATGGGACTAATGTGCAGATCCCCCTCCTTTTCCAGCCAGGCTGAAGCATCCATGAGATAAACTGGTGACTAACGTGCAGCCTGTCCTGGTTGTTTAGGAAAATACAGTTTGTAACCTGAATTGAAGAGCTCTGGTGAATCCCACAGCATAATAATTGAGTTAAATGCAAATTACTTCATCATTTCTGACATTTCAAAAATGTATGTGCTCTTATAAACTAATTGAAATTTAAAAAAAACTGGTTTTCCTTGGGTGCTATTGGGCTTTTCCAAATGCTTGCTGCTTTGCACTGTCTGCATGCTGGGTCGTGTGTGATTACCCAGACCCTGCACATGTGGGGAAGCTTTATGAGCTTTGGAGATCAGCTCCAGATGGTGGTTTGGTGCTCTCCTTTTCCCAACACCCATGGGATGCCTGGCAAGCAGGAAGTGGATGCAGCCCAAGGCAGCACAGGGCAGAAGAGGAGAAGCAGGTTTCTCAGCAGGGCTGTGGGCAGACTTGGCTGTGACAGACCCTCAGGGATGGGCTAGCAGAGAGGCATGAAGTTCCTACAAAAGGTCGACTGCCCCATGCCTGAAAATTACTCAAGAGGGTTTTCTTATTATGCAAGCCTCAAGAGGGCTTGTTAATTATTTTGTTTATTATGGTAAGATGCTCTAGGAGAGCTTGGTGTGAAATGAGCTCACTTGTTAAAAGTGACCTTAAAATGTGAAATGCAGAGTCTGGTTCTCATCTCTGCACCTTCTCCAATCAATAACATCAGGGAGACATGAGAGGCCATGTCAGAATGGCAATGTGCAGCATCAGCATCAATGAGGTGGAAATTAGTCTCAGGTTCCAAGCATTTGGGACTTGTTTTTTAATCACCTTTGGCTTCATAAAATTATTCATGATACTTATTTAGATTATCTCTGGTTGGTCCTTCCAGGAGTATGTATTCCATAAAAAAGAAGGGATGGAAATTTACCTAAAATGCTGCATAGAATCTAGAATTATGGCTATTCATCTGAGTGGAAAAAAAAAAAAAGACATTGCTCATCTCTATTAAAAGATACAAAGAGAAAAATAATTTTGTAGACTTGGTTTTCACTTTAAAAAACAACTTTTTGGGTGAAAACAGCTTTTGGATCAGCCAAGGCTGATGTTTCATTGTCCTGCTGTGCCTGTACTGCCGAGTCCTGAAGACTCACAGAGGTTTAACCCATGGCTGCAGCTCCTCAAGATGGCCAGCCTTGGCAGCAACTTAGCCTGGCATGTTGGAGCTGTGTTCTGTGCAGGTCTTACTTCCTCATTAAAAATTTAGGTAGCTCTATTTTGCTCCATCTTAAACAAATCAGTGACCCTGAGTTTTCTGGCAAATCTCCAGATGTGGTCTTCTGCAGCAAAAAATTTGGGTCCTTCTTGTATTCATTAAAAATAAAGGAGAAAAAACCTTATCACCGAGGATAGTGGCATTTGTCAGCTCCATTTTGCAGGTCGCTTAACTCAGCTGATTTACTGTCTGCCAAATGGGCAAACTTGAAAGATACTTTTTCCCCCATCTCCTTCAAAAATCCTGTGTCATTAGACACACTTAAAAAATGCAGGTAGAAAGAGATCATCTTGTCTCTCCAATTTGACCCCTAAGCTTTATAGAATTCCTTACTACATTATTTCGACTGTTGCCTTTCCTAACGTGGCCATACATATCCAGAGCTTTTCATTCAGACAAATGGTAGCTTTCTACACTATTGCCTAATTATCCTCATTAACTTATTCTTGAATTTAACTTTCCAGTTTTCGCTTTCACTTTTCTAACTTCCAGCAAAAGTTGTTCTAAAACTATAGATGAAATACAGGAACTTCTGGCAAAGAAACATAATAGCCAGAGGGAGGGGGGAATGCCTAGGGCAACTTCTACCCTGGTTGGTTAAGCAGAACTTTCACTGACATCCTGAAGCAGATGAGGTCCTGATAAAAACAGTCATGATTGACTGTTGTGCTATCTGGCTGCATTCTAGACTTTTAAATGAATTTGAAAGCAGCCAGGCATCTAATCTTTTTCAAAGGAACAGCCAAGACAGAAAAGACTTTTGCTATGCAGTTTTGGGGCTAACAGTGTACAGTAAACAAAATCCTGATCAAGCATGGTGTAATACCCATGTCCTTGTAGGAGACATTTATATAACCTGTAGGACACATTCATATTGCCCACTGTTGCCCACCTAAAAGCTTAACTAGTACTTTGCATTCCTGTAGGAGGTATGGAAGAGGTGTGGGATGGACTGGCCTGTGGAAGTGCTCATTTCTGCCTGGTAGAAAAAGAAGGTATCCAGGAGAGCTAGGTAGAACTGGCACTGGTCTTTTCAGTGGCAAATCTGAGAGAAATGAATCCCGGCACTAATTTTATTTTTGGTTAGAAAAAGAAGCAAAGCTCAAGGCTGTTTGCTTTTGATAGGAACATCCAGGCATTTGAGGTGCTCCCAAATCAGTGCTTGGGATCAGTAATATTTCGTGGCAATCATGTTCAGGAGCTGAACACGTGGGTGAGGAATAGGAAATCCTGTACCAGTTTGATCAAGGTTTCCTCCCACACCCACTTGGTGTCATTGAGCTGTGAATGAGACTGAACTTGGTGAACTCCACAGTGCTTCAGCTGCTCTACACCTGTCTAACCTACCTCCCAGCTTGTTTCACTCCTTTTATATAAGGTACTGAGGCACCGTGTGCCAAGTATCATTTTCTTCATACTGAGTCAATGGGGGGTAAGGATGCAAATAAATAGTCACATGCAGATGCTTCTTCCTTTATCCTCTGAAGGCCTAATCCAGAGGTGATTGATATCAGTGGAGAAGTTTGAAGTAACTGCATCAGACCTTGATTTGAGAGTGATTCTGCTGAAGAGCAGGGGAGCGGTACATTTGTGTGGGATACATATCTGCGACACCAAAAGAATAAGTCCCACTATCTGTCATCTTGGACTCAATGGATGTGGTTTTTCTTCCAGCAAAATGTTAAATCCTCCAAGTAAGAAAAATCCTTTCACCAAATCTTTGCATCTAAAAGCATTTGTTAAAGGATTCATTTTAAAACCAGAGAGAACTATTATTCTCTGACCTCTTATTTTGAAAAGAATACACAAAGTAGATTAAAGTGTTATTATTGCTTGATCAAACAATGCACTTGAATGTTTGTTGGGAAAAAGGTTTTCCAAAATACAGAAAAGTGTCTTTTCATAACACAGTGTCAGACCTCTTGATGAATTACAGAATATCACCCAACTGTGATTCCTCTTGCTCAAACCATGAATTGTGTTTGCATACATTGTGTAGGCTCAGTATTTCCCCATAATATAGGCATGCAGGAAAGAAAAAATGAACCAAAATGAAACAAAACAAGCAAAGAAGACACATTTTTGCTGCCTATGAGGGCAATCAGGACCACAATTATCTAGTGCAATTCTATTCAGATCCTATAAATAAAAGGTAAATTTGTTTTTGGAATGAAAATGGTTTGCGCTTACGAAAACACAACATTCCCATGTGTGTCTCAGAAGACTAAATAGACAGAGAGCAGAAAATGTGCAGAATGGGTGAAAAGAGCACCCCTGTGCATGACATATCTTTAGCAGGTTCACTCAGGTTTCCTGGCCACTGCCAGCCAAGCTCCAGTGGGATTTGCCTTGCTTGACTGAGAGGTCTGCAAATTAGCAAAGGTTAATTGTACGCGAGCTGAGCACCCATGGGTCTCAGTATGAAGAGAAGAAAAGCCCCTCCAGAGCCTGTTTCATGCATTCCAAGGTAGGAGAGTAAAAGCACTGAAAGGATCACAGTCACTGTTACCCCACCGATCATTACAAAAAGTCTGCGATATGGACAGGAGATGTTCCCCCACTTCAAAGCCAGCTGTTTGAGGCATCCCAACACCTTTAAGCCATATCCTTAGCCATGGAAAGCCTGAGAGCTCAAGTCAGATTTCAAAGGATTTTGTACATGAATAATAGGGAATTTGGAGCTAGAGCATGATTAAGAGCCCTAGGTGGGGCTGCAATGTGGCGATAACTTCAGACAGATTTTATTACCTTGCTAGCTGGATATCTCCTTGGTTAATTCCTGTAGCTTCTGCACTTGTATTTGCTGCAGATGATCTGCTTTACTTTTATCAGTATGTGATCAGATATTTCTTTGAAGCAACCTTTTTTATTTAGGCACCAAGAGCACAGGAAGCATTTTCGTAGCAAAATTTGAAACCCCTTTTTTCAGCCAGAATACTGCCCAAAGAGGTTGCCAGTCTTGTAGCCTTTGCCCCAGGCCATGCAGCAGTTTGCTCCACTTGCTGTTTCTAGACTCTAGCTTCTTAAAGGATTTCTTGTCATCTTTTTACCTCTGACTCACAGCCCCAGAGTAGGCCCTCAAATATTTGCATTAAAACCCCCACACTATGTGTCCTGATCTTCATATGAGCCCACAATTTTGGTCAGCTACTGCTGAGTAAAGGAGCACTTACTCAACACCTCCTCATGGAAAACAGCTGCTTTTTCCAGGTATTTCAGTAAGGTTTTGGGGTTAGGCAGGCTCCCTAGAAACCAGTCAAACTTCCTCATAGTGGTAAAATACCAAATCCTTTTCTGAACCTTACAGACTTCTTGGTGTCAGCAATGTTTCGGTGTGTGTAAGATTTATGTGTAATGAACCATGCTAGCATGTAATATTAATTTTGTGGCACTTCAACATCTTCCATCCAACCCTTCCTTTGTTTGCCATGCCTACCTGTCCTGTGATGCTTAAACATTAGAAGAAATCCCCTTACGTCAGGGCCCTGTCAATCAACTAATGTCTCTAAAGTGCAACACACTTTTAACAGGCCTGTATTAATAATGAATCACATTTGCTTTCCAGATGTGCAAACACTTACTTGAGTTTTGCCTCCTGTGTGTCAAAGGGGGAAGGGACTCACTATATCCAAAGAGCAAAAAGCCACTGCTGTGATGGCAATATCAGCTGCTGTAGCCCAGCTGTGACAGGAAGGACAGGGCCAACCTCCTGTCTATTAGCAGCAAACTTTTGTTGCAGAAGTCCCTCCACAGCTCCAGGCAAACCAAGGCATTAAAATGGACGCAGACCCCAACATGTCCAGTTTTACTGTGGTGGTACTTAGACACTCAAGTTTCATTACATCAAAGGGAAGTCAGACAGTTATCAGCATGGATGTTTTTCCTGAGGTAAAACACCCCCCATTCCTTCCCCTTTCCTTGTAGAATTTAAAGAACTCAGACAAGAACTCACTTCAAAGACAGGTAGGTGAGGAAATAAAGAGAATATTGACTTTTAAAGTAGCTTCTTGCCTCTATAGGATTAAGGAAGTTGGGTAGGTAGATAGTCACCTTCTCTTCCTCATAATTCTCCTCTTCTCCTGAGCACTGAATATTTTTCTCTTCATTTCATCTCATACCCCAAGATATAACTCGTCAGTCTTCTCAGAGGATGGTCCCCTGACTTGGCAAACACAGAGGGAAGGAAGAGACCAAGTAAAGTCAGCCCCACTGGCCTCCCTGCAAGAGGGTTTGAGGCACCCTTGCCCTTCCTCTTTATCACCATGCCCCAGTGCACTCCCGGCTCCAGTGCAAATGATGGACAGGTGGTCAAGACACAGACCAGGGAAGAGGGCTGAGAGGGTTCATCTTTCCACTGTGATGGAAAAGAGTAAGGGATGCATAGCTCGATGTGATTAGGTCTGGGAAATTTACTCATCCCCTCTGATGGCAGCAATAGTTTTTCATTGACATTATTAAGAACCACAGTAGACTCCTGCTCCGTTCTTTGTGTTTGCCGGCATCTGCACTGACATTTCCATTCCTGTTGCATTCTGAGACTACCTTGTCTATTCGTGTTTAGGACCCAGCCAGTGCCTGTCTTGCCAGTTACCCATTTGCTATAACATATTCTGCTTTTATTTTAGCTCAGGTGATTTGTTTTTCATGATAACCCCATTATTTTTGGGGTTTAGCAGCTATCTTCTCTTTGAGTCATGTTTTTCTGCCTGCTATGGGTCAGTCTCCCACTGTGCTGACTCGGGTAGCCCAGGTGGGTAACTCTTCCTGTGGGTGGACAAAATTTCCAGAAGAGATAAGGCAGACAAGCACTTGCAATGAGACCACTATGAGCTTTGAACATCCCACTTTTGAGTCTTGTAATTCCTCTAGCAATCAGCTATCTTCAGAGCTTGCCTACTGCCACCTGTCCTCCTGTCTCTCCTCGTGCTGCTGGCCATGCAGCATGGGAGCTGTTGGAAGCAGCAATTTCAGGAAAACTGGAGAAGTCACCATGTGATTTTAGTCAGACATTAGATGCTGCCTGGTCGCAGCTCAGCAGACTCTCACCTGCATTTCAGCAATGTCACATTTTGCATTGCCCACCACTGTGCATAATTTCAACAGTGTGTACAAGAGCATGCTGTGAGCAGGAGATAAACTTTTCATCCACACATGTGTTTGTTATAGCTTTAGGACTCACCCCACTGTGTACTAACAAGAGATTTTAAAAATGAACATCAAATATAAAGATGTGAAAACTACCATCTGATCCAGAAAGGAAGGTTTAGGCTCTCCCTGCTTTTTCAGCCCCTGAAACAGCATGAAAATTGACTGACCTTGCACTGTGTGTGTGTTAGTTAGCAAACAGAGGCTTTGCTGGCCCAGGGAGGGAAGGGAGATCTTGAGTATAGTTTCTCAGCCTGGAGATGGATTCCTGTCCTCACCCTCCAGAGGCACAAACCCAGCACTGTTAGTAGCTGCATCTCAGCTGATGGTAGCTGCTCTGACAAAACTCTCTGGGTAATATTTTTCATATTATTTTCCTTCTCATACATCCCAAGACTCTATTTACCTTTTCCTAATTATGGCTTTTCATTAACTACTCATCCTTATTTCTTCATGACTGATTACCCCAGGTTCTTTCCCTGCACTTGTCTTGTCCACTCATGGTTACCTTGTTTTGTATTTGCATCTGCAATTCTCTTAACTGTGCTGAGCCTATACTTGTCATATTTCATTCCTTCCTGACAGCCCCTCTAATTCATCCAGGACATTGCAGTAGATCCTAGATTATTAATTACTATCCCAGAGTGTTAGGTCATCTCTGTACTTATATTTCTTCCATTCCTTTCTATAGCTTTCTCTTAAATATTTTAAGAAACACCAGGACTCTGTGAAGCCCAGTCTTGGGCAGGGATGGGGCATGGGGAAGGCAGAGGCCGTGAGCGATTGTAACAGACAAGAGATTCAATCAGACATTAAGGTTAGTGAAACCACTTTCACAGAGGTAGGATAGAGGCGTACCACCAAGAGATACAGCAAACTGAACATGCAAAGGGGTGGGAAAGGGTGTTCATCAGCACTATTCTGACCCTTCCATAAAAATATATTTAATTGAATTGACAAGAGCAAAAATGTCAGAAAAGCTTCTGGTTGTGAAAGGTAGGTCTGGTCAGCCTTGGGGCTGCACAGCGCCAGCAGGTCCTGAACCACAGAGTCAGAGATGTCTCTTGGTGGTGTGATGATCCCTGTCCTTCTGGGGAATGGACACAGCCAGGCTCACCCCACAGAATAAGTGGAGGGTGGGACAAAGCAGTGCTCCTGTGGGAGAGGAGAGGCTGGGCCAAGGAGCGGCAGTGGCAGCTCACAGTGAAAAGCTCTCGGCCTGCCTGATGCTCAACCCCAGCCACAGCCCCCAATCTCTGGTTAGCCCTGCCACAGTCGTTGCAAGCAGCCGTCACTGCTGCTCTTTCCTTTGCTTAATATCCCTCTTTGGCTTTTATGTGAAGCTGGTCACTGACCACCCAAGGGCTTCTGACTCTCTGCCCTTTGCTGAGAGCAGCTCTTTTACTGTGTAAAGCCCGGTCTTGCTGCATAAATTTTCTGTAAGGGTCATGCAAGAGCAACCACAAGAGAGACCCAAGAAAACATGGTTTATGAATTTGAGGGTAGATATGGAGAAAATTGCAGTCAGTTGGCACAGCTTAGGAAGGCGATTAGAGAAAAAAATAAAAGCCCTATGGTGCAAAAAGATTAAGATAGACAAGAAGCAGAGAAGCATGGAGAGACATTACTGTCCTCTGAGAGCGTTCTGAGAGCACACACACCCTTGCTCAGTTGTTCAAGCTATCAGTTTTATTGTGCCCTCAGACTCCACCGTCCTAGGGACATCAGCTCGGAGCTGAATCACTGCAAAAGAGCTGAGAACATTTCTTCAGGCGGAACAGGTCTTCTCTGACCTAAGCATTCACACCAAACCCAGCCAAAAGCACCCAACAAAAACACAAAGGTATAAAAGAGGTATGAACAGGTCTCCTAAAGCCATCTGCATTCACTCTCCCAATGCAAATAGCCTTATGTCCAAACAGGCAGTACCGTCCCCAGCAAACACACAGCCATGTGTTTTGGCGTGGGTGCCTCAATGGCTCCAATCACCAGTGCATCAATCTACTTCGGTTCTAATCTGTAAAAGTAAGGACTGCAGAGCAAATATCACCTCTTTTCTTTTCTCCTGAGACCCATCTGCCTGGTATGCTGTCTGGAGCAGGCACTTGCAGCTTCTGTAGAATACTAGTTGAGCCCCACATGGTATGGGCTGTCAGAGCTGCAAAGGCTCTCGAAGCCACCAGGAGGTACATGCAGAATAGTGGAAGTTGATGTAGTGACTGCCCTGGAGTTGGAAAACTGCAGCTTCTGCTTAAATGGACTAAACACTGCAGGGCCCTTCTAGGAAAGATCCTGCTAATTCCATGTGTACAGTTCATGATGGGACTTGTGTCCTAACAGAGGTTAGACTTTCAGTGGCGTGGTAGCTTTTTCCCACCTTTCCAGCTGTAAGTTGCTCCCTGACTGTGCTGAAGGACAGGCTGGAGCAAGCCTGGAGCTTGCCTTACCTTGCCCAGGATTGCCCAGAACTGGCGTGTCAGAAGTGTTGAGGTTTCCTGTCATCCCGGGCACTGCTGCAGGGGTCACATATCAGTGATGGACTGGAAACGTGGTCTAAGTGCTGCCTCTGCTTGCGTGGACTACCCTTTTGGAGATGGTGAGGAGTGGTACTAAATAAACAGTATGTCCTTTATACTGGGCAGGATAGTGAATGCCTGATGTGGAGGGAACATACAGATCAGTGCTACAAAAGGGAGCAGTTTGCTGTGCACTGAATGTCTTTTGGCACTGGAGTGCACAACACCTGCTTGGGACCTTCCCAGCCATCTCAGGGCAGTGGTAGCTGAATTTACCTGACAGCTCCACTGAGTGCCCAAAAATCAGAGCCTCTTTCCATTGTTTGTGCTGTGACAGTACCTGAAAGGCTGAGCCAGGTGGTGCTGTATGGCCTGGCACAAACACTGAGTCAGAGACATTTGTCACTTCGAGGAGCTGATGCAAGAGCCACCACGTTGGTCATCACTGGGACTGCTGTCTCTGCAGAGGAGCCAGAGCCAAAACCCTGATTCATCTTCTGAGCTATACGTGAATGCTCAGCTTCGAACGCACGCTTGACTCTTACACAAACCATCTGAGAAAAATCGGGCTGTGAAATTTTCCTTGTCCTCCACTTTGCAAGAAGAAACATTCTGATTAGTTATATATAGGATCTCCATTACTAGAAATAGACATGTTCTTTCCCAACTGAAGGAGAGAGGGAGATACAAGACAGACCTATTTGCTGCCTAGTAAACTACATATTCAACCTTTTCCTTTTGCACTGATACAGTAACTGTACGTGTATGCTCCTGCCTCTCTGAAGGATGTGGTTAGGTCCTTATCTGCCTTACTAAATGTCTGACTTTCCGGTCTCTTGGAACATAACAAGATACTCCTGTTTGCCATGGAGACCATCCCCTGTCTCATCTATCAAGATGAGATCCTCCTGCATGCAGCAGCAAGAAAACTTCTCCATCTTGTGGAGTGCCTGGGGGTCCCTGGGGCCATCACTCTGCTCTGCTCCTAGTCAGTTCTCCAGGGCAGCCCCTGGACAGTGCAAAACACTGCATAGCCCACTCTGCTGAGATCACTGGCTGGCACCAGGGCTGCAGCAGTGGGCTGCATTTGTGTATCAACATAGATTTGTCTCATTCATCCACCTGATAGTGGAGCTGCACATAATGATCTAAGGTGCAGGGCTGACTTCCTTTGGCAAGTTCATGTCCTCACCCTGCGCCTCAGTTTATCCTTCCATTACATGGGGTGATCACACCTGCCTGCCTGCAGGCTGGCAAAAGTTGTCCTTTAGGCTTCAGATGGGAGATATTGTAAATGTCAGCTCTAATAATTTATATGTCACAAGTTGGAAATACAGTTTCAAGTGTTCTCACCAGGAAATGTGGTATTTGGGGAGTTAGGAAGAGCTGGGCATCCCTGCCGCATTGCTGTGCTCCTTTCCTTCCCATTGCAGTGATGCAACTGAGGGTAAAAATTGGCAAGGGGAATTTAATAGTGAATTAAAGTGTAGGAGGCAAGGGAAAGAGGCTGAGGTCGCAGAACAGCTAATATGCAATAGCCAGACCTACCCAGGCTGGTGGATAATGAGTTGTCAGGATTATATGTGGCAGCAGAATGGCTTGTTGTGAAGTGGAATTATTGAACTTATTATGGGCAAGTTCTTGTATCTACGTCCTGCAAATAAATAGTGCAAATAATGAGCAGCAAACAAGGCAAGACACACACCAAGCCAGCAGAACAAGAAGACAAAGTATTACCTGTCAGACGGAGACACAAATTGAAAAAAGGGAGTCATTAAGAGAAAGCAATAAATCTGAGGAGGGGAAAGAGTGACAAGGAAGAGAGAGAGTGTTGCTGTAAAATGGAAAGCACTCATTTTTTAATACTATGTATCCCAATGAACATAATGAGGATACCTCGCTGCTTTGGTGTATCTGAGATTGTATGTGCCACGCCATGATGCTGCTGCATGCACCTTTCCCGCTCTGTATGTGCTGCTGCAAGCCTGGTGCATCCCTGTGAGTGATGAACTACTTTCATCAGTTCACACTAAATGTCGAGAATTAGTTGAGCTATAAGCCATATTTCAAGTTAGGTTACAGGGGAAAACAGTAGGAGATAGGATTTATGCTCTCTGTATAAATGAACTTCATAAGCTTTTCTTCACAAGGGAGAAAGAAATTGTGTCTGATAAAGTTCTGCACAAAAAAAAAATTAAAAAGAACATTTCTAAAGTGGGAAAAAACCAACTTTTTTATCATCGGTGATTAATTGAATTGATGCGTAACAGTTGTTCCAGAGCAGTGGAGATTAGAAAAAGTGACAGACAATGCCCTAGTGGTCCCAATTCTGCTATTACCTGAAATTACAGTCCAAAGCAGACTGACTTGTGTGCCCCACAAATTCATAAAAATTCAAGAGCCACTCTCACCAGTCTACTTTTGATAAATTCTTCTTGATTCGGTAACCTTTCTTAATGGAATTTCTCTCTCTCTTCCTCTCTTTTCTTTTACCTTTTTTTTTCCCACTTTGGTCCACTTATTTATTATTATCCCTCCCACTCTCCTCCATGGGAGTGCAGACCTCTGACTAAACATCCATGTCATAATCTGTACAGGAATTTACTGATGGTGCATGACGGAAGAGACTTAAAGAAAATTATGCATTTCTCAGGTCTACCCTAGGGCACACAAATCAAAGTCTCCCCTGAACACTATATAGTAAAACTGAAAGTGGCTACACTTTATATGGAAATTAGATGATCCTAGGATATAACAGAACTAAACATATATCAAAACACAGTGACAATGAAGGTGGAAACTACTTTTACTTTAGTGAGGATATAAACCTCTGTTTTATTTCTCCTAATACATGCCTTTTTCTCCAAGGATGAGAAAAAACCCCACTAGGAATATGCATTCACTGGACAGGCTCTAAAGCTCGCAATTCTTTTTTCATTTTCATTTTGCTTTTAGGCCACTTTTATTTTTTACTGCCTTAGGAAAGGTATTTAGAATAGTTCACATAGTAACAAATACTTTGATCTCCTATGGACTGAATCAGAAAGGGAAGGGCTTAATTGGGGGGCAGAGAGTAATATCTCGTGGCACTTTTAGGGCAAGGGACCATATCTAATTATGCTTTCTTTTTCTCTAGGTTCTTGCTTGCTTTATAACAAAAATGAACCATAAAGCGTAGTGATGTGATATATTGTACATAAAGCCTGCTGTTTTTCCTCACACTAGCTCCTTCCTGGGGGATGAGCCATTAACAGCAGAGCCCCTCCAGCTGCTGTTGTTGATGGCTGTGCAAAAGCAGCTGCCACATGCAGGCTCATTGCAGCTGGGACATAGATCGTACAACATCTGGGTTTGTGTCACTTCCCTCCGGGGCTTCTGCACACCTTTCATATTCCATTTTTTTAATGAAATGGGGAGTGGGGGCCGGAGAGATCCATGTATGATTTGTGCACTGAAACAAGGCAAAGAGGGACGGAGAAGGTTCAATGCCAAAACCAAACAGGAAAGCAGAGTAGATAAAAGGAAGATAGCATTTATTCCACTAGTACTCCTGAATCAGCATTTGAAGAATTAACTTTCTTCATTCTTTTGTATTGTCATTTTATAGCATGAAAAATCAGCTCATTTCGAGGCAGCATAAGAAAAAAAGGAGACGACAAAGTTCAGCATCCCTTGGGGCTCTCAGTTTTGATGAGCTGATAGATTGACCCAAGTGCTCTCCTACTTCTATGGGTGTGTGGGATCAGATTGGATCTTGCTACACATCTCAACAGAGTGCAGTGATACAAGTCATCTCATCCATGAAGGCAACAGGACGCCAAAATAGAAGCAGGAAAGAAGAAATAGCCAGAACATAGAGCATGGTAGCTAAGCAGATACGGGTTCAGGCTCCTATTCTGTGGCAGCCTTTCTATCTATAAATCTATTCGTTTCTCCATGCCTCATTTACATATTCATAAATTCAAAATGAAACTAGTTTGCTGTCTCACAGGTGCACTGTGAAAGGTAAATTATATTAAATATTGTAACCTACTCGAGTACTGTGATACCAAAATCTATTCAAGACTACTATTACTGAAAAGGAGGGATATTTTATAGACAGTTTCCCTTTGTGTCAGAGGAGACCACACAGTGATGTCAGACTTCCAAAGGTCAACATGACACTGGAAAAAAACCATTTATGCTTTCCCCCAAAATATATAGAGTCCTTGAGAAGTGGAAATCCACTGAGGGCACAACTGGAACAAACAAATCACTGGGACATCATTATATTTCTGCTTGCTACTTGAAGATATCATCGAAATATATTTTCATGTGATGCAGGTGATAGCAGTGAGTGACTCCCTGCTGGGGAGCTGAAGGCAAGGGATTATCCCTCTTTACTCATGAGGCCACATAGGTTACTGCATCCTGTCTTGAGCTCCTTGATACATAGGAAAGGCACTGGTAAATGGGAACAAATCCAGAATGCCAGCAAAATGGTTAGGGACACTGGCCCCATGAGGGCACTTTTTCAGCCTGGAGAAGAGGCAACTTTGGGGGCGCTTAGGAGGCCATCATAATGTATTCTGGGGTCCACCCCCACCTGAATGACTCCACCAGTCAAAATATCTCTATCTTTGCTGACAGTAAAGACGGAAAGGCACAGTCATCTTCTGCAGAAAGGTATTTGTCTATGTTTAAAGAGATAGCATATGTAGATATAACAGCTGGAAAAAGCCCTGACCCTACACTGTATTGTGTAAATATCTGAGGATATAGAATAAGACCTCTTCAGTGCCTGGGTCATATTTCTCAGAGGATGATATCTTTGAATTTCTTTTACATGGCAGATGAGAAGATGTTTCCCCTTCAGTAGCCCACACATTTTTAACATACATTACAGGTGCCACTGAGAAATTGTTTTCGTACCATGTTTTCAGTCTTTCTGTTTTGAACAATACATAAACTGTCCTAGTGAAGAGAGAAAAAGGGCTCAGAGTTAAAAATGCCCCGATTTACTGCAGTGCCTTAATACTGCTGGTATTACAACATTGTCGTTCACACAAGCAATGGTGTAAAGGAAGTCGAGGCAATAAAACAGAAATCAGAGATGGTGCTTCTGCTGATGAAAAAGAAAATACAGGTACCACAGCAAGTCCTTGGCTGTCCCTCCTGTCTCCTGATCAGCTGTGTGCAGATGTATCTGCTGGGTTGAGGAAGAGGAATGGTGACAGAAGAACCTGTTCTTCTGCGTGGGAAAGGGAAAGGGCAGTGCATGTATCTATCCTGGGGTGACTAGCCTGTACAAACTGCTTCAGCTCAACTCTGACAGCAGTGCATGGCTTTCTGCAGTCCCCTACATTCTCCTGCCAGCTCCCCTAGCTCCAGCAGGAGCTTTAGCATTGTTATGGGACACAAAGATATGGTCCTGGTTTCTTTATGGCTCAGTGTTAATTCCAACATGATGGCAATTCCTTTCCCACTTCACGGGTACCATGCCCACTACACACAAATAGCACTGGCTTTGGGTATGTCCCTTACCCTTTGAGGGCTTCTCATGTACCCCGCTGTGTATCTCTGTCTCACTAGTGCCACGGGCAAGAGGGGAGGATTCACCCACGAATCTCGAGGCAGAGGCACATAAAGGGCTGTTATTTATCACTCCTTTTCTTGTGAAAACGGCTGTGCAGCAGTGTGGACAAAATCCCAGCTCAGCACTTGAAGGATCGCTGATGCCATCCTGCATCTCTATCAGCTGGAAACACTTCAGTGTCCTGCAGTATGAAACCATAAAAGGGGTGTGCTTACAGTGTTCATTGTGCAGGCTAGGCATAGCTAGGCAGTTTATCATCCTCCCGAAAATGGCCAGGACAGCAACTCCGAGATCAGGTACCTTGTTGAACAACACTCTGTAATACAGCAGATGAAATTCAATTGCTTCCCGAAGAGCAAAGCAGGTGCCTTCACCATCATAACCTGTCACATGAAGAGTTATAAGCCATGAGCATATGAAAGATTCAGCTCTCCTGCTTGGCCAACAAAATAAAATACTTGCTGTTTTTTTGGGAAACTAAGAGTGTCATTCTGGGATGGTACAGCAAGAGTGGCTGCTTAGAGAAAAAGAGGCTGTCACACAACTTCTCTGCTGGCACTGCAATGCCAGCAGGACTCTCCTCCCTTGAGCATGTATTTGAGGCATGTGTGGTGCTTGCCAGCTGAATCATAGCTGTCGGTACAGAGAAGATTGATGGGAGGGCAGAGGGAGGTAAGTTCACCACGAAAGATGACCAGTTTTCTTTGGAAAGCAGTCCTTTGCTATAGCAGGGGAAATTATAGCAGGAACAGTGAGTAGAAGAGAATCCTGGACAAACTGCAACTGGAATATGGCATTCGTTTGAATGAGAAATGGGAAAATAGATCAGGCAAAGAGCAGAGCAGTAGAGAATAAAGTTTAGAGAAGATGTGAGGGTTTGCTTAAGGTAGTCAAGGAAAGATGAAGGAGATATAAAGGGGAATGGAAAATTTGGCTAGCAGCTGGGAAGCAATCAGAAAGGCAGGAGTGGGTTGGGAGGGGAAATAGAGTGAAGAAAAAGACAAAAATAGAGGGCAGGTAGAAATAGAAATTAAGATGTTGCTGCACCAAGTTTGCACAGGCTCTTGTGGTGATGGTTACCCGAGTGCCTATGTGCTGAGCTCCCTAACTCCTTCAGGCTGGGAGCACAGCACAGATGCCCACGTTGGCCCTGCACAAATCCTGCACAGCTCTGCGGGAATTACAGGCTGTGCAGCATATCTTCCTGGCGTCAGATTTGCACCTCCCCAGTAAGTCCTGCTTACATATTGGCAGCCATGTGCTGTAGAGCCCAGGAGCCACTGTCTGAAAGGCAATTATTTACTTAATGTTCATAAATTAATATCCAGGTTCTGGAGTCATCTGGCCCTTTAGGCTTTGGTGAGACGATGTCTCTCTTTTCTTTTTTTCTTCCTCCAGTGCACACAAGATAGTGTGGAGCTGTTGATGTGTTTAGTACAAGTTTATCTTGAAGACATCTGCTTATGCCAAGGGAATAGTATGAACTCCCAGTGACCTGTAGAGCCTGCATTCCTAATTAGCTGAGAAATATTCCATAATCAGGGTATTGCCATTTCAATGGAGTCTAAAGATAGAAAGGTCGTGTTCTTGTCTGGGGTCACAAATAATCACTTCTGACTATACGGTTTCATTCTGACCTAGAGTTAACCAGGTGCAAAGCTGGTAAGCAGCAGGACAAGATTACACTGCCTCACAGAGTACATCTACCCCGAGGGCCTGCCTTATGTTTTTCAGTCACATTTTTTTCTTCCAACCTCTAACAAACATGTACAAACCCTTCAAGCATGACTGAGTAAGTGCTTTGAAACAATGCCGGCTTTTACGGCTGCTTTGCTGCAGGCCATCAGCCCCAGGAAGGTGCAACAAGCACAAAAAGCTGAGAATGTGTCCTCCAGCACAGTCACACCACCTCCAGCACCTGCCAGCCCTTCTTGCCACTCACTCTCCTTTTGCCTCCTGCCCACCTGGGTGTTAGGGTTTTTCGGTTATTTTATTTTATTTGCCCCCGACCTTTTTTTATTCTCCAGAGCAGCATTCATCTTCTGGAACCACCCAGCCTCCTCCATCCACTGCACTGCTTCACCACAGTAAGGAGGCAGAAACTGATTTCTCTAAGGGCCTCCCACCATGTGGACCCTCTCCACCACAGCAAGAGTTTGGGCAGGAGTAACTCTGGCACTGGGAACCATTCCCAGGCTGCTTCAAACTACTAACTGCGGTGGAAGCATTTCAGTTTGTAGTTTGGCAATGTTGGTTGTAGCTTCCCAGAGGAAGAGCTTGGCTACCTCCGGTTTAAAAACCCTGTGAGTGTCTTCTGTGGTGCAAACATAGACACAAATGTACTCAGAGGGGTGGGGGGAAAGGCAAAGATGATATACCACAATATGCCAGTGGGATACACCATAAATAGCTGGATAGCATATGTAGGAGAAAAACAAACAAATGGCCATAGACAGTAACAGAGCTGCGCACTCAGACTGCAGGTTGATCTGAAGGGGATAATACCCTGCCTTATCTTCCCATCTCTCCCAGCCTACTCTCTGACTGGGCAATCTATCACTACATCTCTACCCTGGAGAACATCAAAAACTGTAAATCTCTGTACCTATGCCTTGTTCCTTCCTCCAACTGGGTTGTTTCAGGCACGAATGTAGGTTAGAACATTTCTCATATGGCTAAGCATAAGTTTGTGTCTGGGGAAAAACTCCACTCTGATTTTATGCCTTTGCTAGAGGGTTTGTCCCTAACTTCAGAACATCTATTTCACAGCAGGGACTGAGAATTGGATTAAGTTTGTGTGATGGATCTGTATGGCTTCTCTACAGAGCAGGCACATAAACCTCAAAGCAGGGCATCTTTGTGTGGTTGTAGGAATGGGCTCCCAGACTGGAAAGCAGTGGCACAAAAGCCACCAGGAAGAGTTCACCCAACAAAAGAATAGTTCCCAGCAAGCTGTGTGTTGTTGCTATGGAAATTATAATTACAGTTCAGTTAACACTTGAAGTGTTTTCTTTTTGCCAGCAGTCAGTCTTCCTGATGTTACCTGCAGGAATTCTGCTGTGGATCAATAAATAGGGTGACATGATCTCAGACAGATAGGTCTCTGCCCATCCTCCTTCTCTCAGCTACATGCAGTCCAAACTGTGAAATCCTCCTGGAAGCTCTTGAGAAATGTTATTGCTTGCGTCCAAAAAAAAAAAAAATCCATTCTGAAACAAAAACAAACAAACAAACCAACCCCCTCCAAACAACAACAAAAAGCATTGGTTGGTGAAATAGGTTACATTGTAAAAAATCCCACTGGCAACTTCTGTGAAATTCACGATGACTGTTCCTTTGTCCAGGGCCTGTGTCTCTTGGGCATATACACTTACAGCGTGTATATCTTTGTGGATGCTCACTGTTATCTTTGTTGTTTTGTTTGCACAGAGAAATAGTGTCAACATTCCACTTTTTAGGTTGTCTAAAGAACAGTGAAACTGTGATGGGTGGCTTGGTTCTTTCAGGAGTAGCATTCAGACAGTGATTATTGGAGCTGAATAATTCAGAAAGTTTTCAGATAATCTTTGCTTAGGTCCTGATCTTCCCAAGACAATGCTTATACTTCATTTTTTGCTTGCACAATCACACGGAATTAAAGGAATTAAATGGGAGCATGACAGCACATTTACAGCTATGCCTATCATAAATCACCTTTCTGCATCAGGGCCTCAATCACTGTGTGTTAATAGATATTCGATGGGGGAAAAAAAGAGTAAATAAGTTTGCTTTGGCCCCATTTTAAATTCCTTTTGTTTTCAGTGATAGTTTGGAAAACAGACCTTCGGTAAACCAAATAACAATGACAAAGAAAGGCAAGAAGAAATAGTTTTTAAAGCCACATACGGAAGTTCTTCTGAAAACCCAGTTGTATGCTTGCATAAACAAGGATTCAGCTGAGGTATCTGCACAGTGTTCCCGTCAGGAAACAGCAGTGATGCATATGATTTATCAGAGCACCAGCAACTACATGCCGTGGATATTTGCTCTCAGTCCACACTGTTAAAGATTAGAAAAGGTATCTGTTGAATTCATTTGAATAGCAAATAGACCGGGGAATCACAATCTGTTCTCAGCTATTCAGTGGATGAAAAAAGCAATTTATTGAATATATCAGTCTCTCAATTCTAGCAATTATTAGAGCAGAGTTAGAGATCTGAAGACAATAATTTCAGGTTCTATACATAATTTCTACAAGCAACTGATAAGTGATGTTAATGCATGTACTTCCTGGCTTCTGGCTCAGTCACAAGTAGTTTGTAACAAATCCTCCCCACTCCCCGTTCGGAGGCTGGCTGACACTGCCCTCAGCCAAGCACTGGTGTAAGGATTTCTAAAATCAAAGCATGGGTTAGCACATTATTCTTGTGGAATTAGATTTTTGACCCCTGTTTGTAACTCACAAATTACAGTTACAAAACGTAGTCACCTACAACGCTTGCAAATGAATTTCAACAACCGATTGAACAGTTGATCTAATCCATATTAGTACACAGGGAAAGGAATCTTTGATATTTGCATTTTGCATAAAAGCATGACTGAAAGTACTTCAAGGACAACTGGAAGAAAAAAAGAACTTTGGGGAGAGGAAGGACACTGGAGTTGTCAGCTTCTGGTATTTCCAGGACGACTGTTCAATTTTTTGCATAATTTGGTCAGAAATTAAAGCAGGTTTTCCAACCCTTTTATCAGAGAGCTTTTTCTCCCAAGTGTCCATCCTCTTGGCAGCCCCAGCGGGGAGACACCAAGCTCCCAGTCATTCTTCCCTTAGAAACCATTTCATCAACTCAAGTCAGAAGCAGCTGGATGCCTACAGAAGAATCTGGAAAACCAGTATTACATGTGAAAAGAAGAGAAGAGAGCACCCAAGAGATGGCGGATTGCCATTTTGTACTCACCCAATTAATATGTCCTTCCTCCATTTGCTCTCTTGGTCTTTCTAGTCTCCATAATGTCTGGTGAACAGATCAAGGGGTGGAGCTGAACTGGTGACTGTCACCTTATAACATCTCTCCTATAAACACATAGTACTAGCACAGGCAGAAGGCACTGTCGTGCTGATCATCATCCTCTGAGTCAGCCATTTGCAACCACCTTCTCCAGGCTGTCATCTTGCCACTACAAATTCAAAATCTGAGTCAGAACCCAATTTAAACTGCTATAATTAACAGTCCCAATTTAACCAAACCTAGCAGTTTGTCATCTTGCATTCTCTGCGTACATCTGAGCATCTTGCATTTGGACTACTTTGCTCCCTGCTCATCCCCTTCTGTGGCCAAGCAGCTGAAGTCCAAAGAGATCAGTGGGTTTAGGCTCCCAGCAGGGTAGAGTCTAACAGCAGCCTAACTATAAAATCCAGCCATGCTGGATTCATTTGCTTGTTAAAAAGCAAAGTACCGAATGTGATGGAATGGGTGCTGCTGTGTGCTAATCTATAAATACTGATGAGTCAAAAGGGGGTGAAAGTTCTGCAAGTGATTTGTCAGTGAAAAAGAGTTACTGTAAAATGGAGTGGCCCACTGCAATGAGGCAGCTCTGGGGCAGAGAGCCCAGGCTGGCGAGGAAAAGCGTGGGTGCTGCTTGAGGGAAAGATGGATGGAGGCATCTTGCTTGCTGGTGAGCCCCAGGAAACTTGGACCAGCCAAGTCTCCTATGTGGAAGATAATTGTTTATCAAACAAGCTAAACTTGAGCACTATTTCCCTTATTGTTTCTATATGGTCATGTAACTAACAAATGCTTCCCTCTGAAGAGGGCCTCTGGTCACTGTGGATAGTTTAGAGTGCCCCTGCCTTCACTTTAAGGGAATTCCCTGCATTTATTTTTAGGGAATTGCAAATAGGTGACTTACAGATTAACTCATGTTTTTGCAGCCACAGGTGATGCCAAAACTGTGGGCGGAAACATATTTCTGAAAAATGTGTCTTTTTAAGATTCAGGGAAGATTTTTTTCCTCCACTTTCTCTCCGTTGCTTCCTTTCCTTTCTCTCACCATCTAGTTTGAACGGCTTATTTGGTCTTTGCGTTTTGGTGTTGTTTATTTTTCCAGTGCTGTCTTGAGGCCACCAATAAGAGGCTCAGGCTCTTGACCCAAGTGCAACTGGAGAACCATCCGCGGCCCATACGTGTTCACAATCTGCGTCGATGTGAATGGACTAACAGAGCTAATTCATACATAATTCATACAGCAGATCAGCAGGCGAGCTGGAATAAACTCCATGTCTCCAAATTTCATTTAAGTAACCTATGCCCTCAACTGCACCCATTCTGCTGTCTCAACACTTTGCTGTGATCCCTCTCCATCCTGTGGCTTCCTATGGATGCCCACTGTGTGTATCATTCTGAGAACACATCCAGTTGAGCCCATTTCAATGGATTACTTTTTATCATACCAATACCAATTGCTCTAATTTCTTACTGAAATACCTACATGTCAAAAATTATAGGAATTGTTTAAGAAGGCATTGAGAAACCCACGAATTCCATGCTGGCTGTGTCAAATACTTGTATTTAGGTGCCAATCAATGTGTGGTCTTCTCATGATGTTCTCATCATTATTTTAGCATCAGTTTCTACAGTGATATACATATCACTGTATAAATGATCATTATATGTCTTGGGGGAAAAAGATAAATATATTTTTGACAGTACTTTTTAAACGTCTACAACTGTACATTTCCACACTGCCTCAGGAAAGTACACAGTGCTCTTCCAATCAAACTCTTGTCCTTCGCTAGCTATTACAGAATGTATGCATACATATAATAGACATATTATCGGTCTGCGTATATGCTTGCATCTGCAGAAAAAAATCCCATGGAGTTCTCGTTTATACTCACAGTGACCAAACTGAGAAATAAAAAAATCTTGCTTCGTCCTACATCTTTTTACTTCAGTGAATTATTTTTTATTGATGTTTCAAGTCTTAATTTTAAATTCAGTTTTGATGAAAAAAGTAGCTGATCTTTTGCCTGTTATTGTACAAAATAAATTTCTATCAAGCGGAAGGAAATATAATTTGTAAAATGATCAATTACATAATGATTACAGTGGAGAAATATATTCTCTAATATAATTTGTTAAATGGAGGAATTTAATATGAAATAGTAGATTTACAAATTTATACAAATAACACCAGATGGTGAGCAGCTAGTTTTAATTAAATTAGGTTTGATAATTATAGCTGTTTAATTTTTAGGTTTGACTCAGATTAGAAAGAATGTATTATTTCCCTGTAAATTTATTTTTAGTCTTCTTCCAAGGTTGTGGATATTGCGTTATTCACTGCAGCCTGGAGCAGCAGAGAGCTGTGGTCAACTTTCTGGTGGCTGATTTCAGCCGGCCTTGGTTCTGCTTCAGCAATCCAAAGGATGTGGTGTGCTGGGACCCCCTGACGGGAGCCAGAGGTAGTTTTGCCAATGGAAACAGGAGGAAGTTTCTCCACCAGAATATGTTTTCAGAGGTCAGTCTTTTGACTCCAGCACTTAATTTTGTCTGCTTTTGAGCAAAGGAGGAAGCCTGATGAGAACGATGCCTTTGCTGTTTCCATGTGCATTTCTGCGCTGTGACTGCAGTGATCCATTTGCACACGCACACATCTGCACTCCCTACAGTTTGTGCCCTGCAACATTCCCTCTGGGAGGACCCTGTGAGGGCTACAGCCTGTCCAGCCCCACACAGCAGTAAAGTGATGAGCCCTGGCACTGGTACCCTGCTCTGATACACCCTTTCCCATCACTACTGCTTTCTAGAAGTTCCTCTGGTCTGGTCTCAACCTTGAGCTCACCAGGTCCCAGCAACTACACTGAGCCATGGACATATGCTTAAAGCTACAAATGTGTCCAAGCCCTTTTTAGAATGTGGACAGAGTCCAAAGCCTATCTTGCAGGACCAGCTCCCTGCTAATCAATGCTCACAATCCCATGGGAATCACCTCCTGCCTTTGGATCAAGCCAAGTATGATCAGGATCCATATAATCGAGTCCGTTCCATTTACAAGTCTGGCAGCTGCAGCTACAAGCCCAAATGAATGCTTTCATCAACTTTGCAAGTCACAACTGCAAAAAGGGTCTTGGCTGCAGTGACGTCTGTGAACATTCAGCTTCTCCCCAGCAGCAGGATGTTGCAGGTTGAAAGATGCATGCAAGAACAACTGTGGGGCATTTGCTCAGTGGATGGTCTGATGTCAGGGGAAGAAGGACTCTTTCAGTGTGACTGAGTTCATGGCACACTTCTCATTTGCTTGAGCTGTTAATCCATCTCCTGGAGTCTGTACACCATAAAAAAGAGGTGGGTGGGAAACAAAGAGGTTTGAGTCATTGCATCATCACAGTTCAAAGGCATTTGGAATATGGTAATTGTAATTGAATACTATAATTGTAAATGAACATATAATTTGGAACTTCAATGTTGCAGTTAAAAGACACATTCAGGATCTGCCTGTAACTCCTGGAAACCTTCAAATGCTTGTGACTTCCAGCATGGAAGTCACATTTTAGGCTGGAAGAAGCCAGCCCAAAGGCTTAGTCTCCATTTCAGATGACATTAAGAAACTTAAAAGTTGCTTTAAATCATCCTCCCTACTTCAGCTTTCTCAGAGCTGGCACTTGGGACTGGCACACAGGCAAGGTGGTGCTGTCCTGCCTCCTCTCTCTAAAGTCCTTTTTCTTTTATCTCAGTTTTCTCTCAGCAGGGTTCTTCTTCCATTATCTGCCTAGTGCAAATCCTGTCTCCTGCTCTGCTTTCTCTTTTTGTGTGTGCTGAAAGGCAGCGTCCCTGAATTTGGATGATATTGATTATGTAAATCAGCACTTCTCCTCTAGATTGCTTTTTCTTTGTGAACTGGGAGCATAATTTGCAGTCTTCTACCTGATAATTGTGAGGATAATTTGAGCTGTCTCTTTGTGGAGTCATCAGTGACTGTTTTAATTTCCATATATGAGCAGTGCTCTTCTATTTTTAATTTTTTTTCCTAATCCTGCCTCCTTCTGAACTACTGGATTGATTCTACTGTTCAAACCAGCATCACCTGAAGTCTATTTTGGAATTTCCGCTGCCAGCAAGATTGAAATTTATCTACAATGTGGCAGGTTTTTCAACATTTCCAGAAAATACATAATCCCATAACTATCAGCCTGACAATGAAGTTGTCTATCTGTAATGGAAAATTGAGGACTCATGGTCATGTTTTTCACTGCAAAAATGTTTCAAAATGAAGTAAAACAATACCATTATGTTGCGAATAGCACATGTCTTTCATCAACTTGAAATACCAACTACAGGTTTGAAAATTAAAATAATGAGAGGTTCATGACATACTGTTCTTTTATTCAGCATCAAACACAACCCACTTACAAAGGGCCATGTAGCACATTTCACAGCAAATGAGATTTAAGTAATCTATTCACACGGTTTCGAAAGGATAGAAGGAAAAATATAACAGCCTTTTACTGGTCATTGTCTCAGAAAAGGTGACCATTGCTTTATTATACCATTTTTAAAAAAGCACTGCTTTAAAAAAAGCAGCTTCTTCCTCCCTTGTTCACATGATATTGGTATTGGCTAAGCACTGAAATTTGCTGAAGGTTTTATAAGGTACAAGCAAAGAAGAACTCTGAGCCGAGGCAGAGACCCAAAGGCAGCTCCCTTTGGTGTCAGCAGTCCTCTGGAGTTGGCTCCCAGGGCATCCAAAGTCTGCACAGAGCACAGAGGCAGGACATCTCTACAGTGCCTCGGGCACGACTAATGATAACATGACCATGGCTCCCTCTTCATCTTCCAATTTCCTATTAGGCATTTCAAGCCTGACCTCATGGAAGATCCATGTAGGATGCGGCTGTGATTGAACTAGTTTCTTTGAAACCGAGTTTCACTAAAAATTGAACCATTAAAAAAAAAAAAAGAAGGGAAAAATCTCTTAAGCTGCAGTAAAAGCTAAAAAAACTCTCAGATTTCTCCACAAGAAAAAAAATTACTCAGGAGTTTTATTTTTATAAACTAATCATATCCCCTTCTAGTTTAGTTAATAAAATAGTATCAAATGCTACATTAACTTCTCTAAATGAAAAATAGTTTGGAGGAAGTATGTTCTATTCCAAATATGTCCAAAAAGGGTCACATCTGACCCAATCAATATGCTTTTTAAAATTTCTGTCTACAAGAGAAATGTCATGGTAATTAGCACATTTTCATGGAATAGTTCCCTTTGGACAAACTGGCATTTTCTAACAGGAAAATATTCTGTTAGAAAATTTCAGATCGATTTTACTGTTAACAGACTGCTCAGTTGCACCTGCAAACAAAGTCACACATCTGGGCTCTGTTGAAATCAGTCATGATTCTGTCAGA
Organism: Falcunculus frontatus; assembly: GCA_013398115.1. Classification (NCBI taxonomy): domain Eukaryota; kingdom Metazoa; phylum Chordata; class Aves; order Passeriformes; genus Falcunculus; species Falcunculus frontatus. Next base: position 79,161 of record VZRV01000998.1, on the reverse strand, counting down.
GGCTTCAAAGAGTCCGGAATTACAAATGTGGAAGTATGTGTGTATGAATATATGTATCTGTATCAGTTATGTGTATCATCTATCTTTTACATATCTATACCCAGATAATTATAGATCTTGCTATATACACACCAGGAAAATGACTGGTCTAACAGATGGGAGTCCTGCAGGAAACCCTAAGAAGAGCCAGTGTTGCAGGAGAAGAGAGGCAAAGGCATATGTTTTGTTGTAGCTTGAATTACCAGAGAGCTAATCCCCAGGAAGGGGGTATATTTGACCTTCTGCAGCATGGGGAAAGTTAACCTTTAATATTTCTCAATCGACACATTCCAGGGGAAACTTTCTGTTTCGTCGCAGTATTAAAAAACCATCTGCATTTTTAGCAAGATGTAGAATCTAGAGGATTGGATTTTTTCAACACCAGTCATGCAATTTGTCAACACTGTACTAGCCAAACAATCAGTCAAACGAGACTCTCTTAATTCTTGAAATGTGGCCAGTTGCCCAAATTTAAATGAAGTGGACAAAGATGTTTATTTTCATTCTTGGTTAGCTGGTAAATGGTTTGAATGTGATATTAAGCATCATTAGCAACTGTTGAAAGGTGAAATGATTGAAATGAATAAGAAATGCTACATTTCAAAATGTATGGGGCTGTATTGCTCCCATGAGAACTCCCTGATAGATTTAGGGTGTGGAGAGTCAATCCTTTATCATCATGCCTGCCTGTTTCTTAAATATTCTGACATCAAATTGGACACTAAAGTATAATGCTGGAATATACCATACAAGAAATAATTTAGTGGTAGAGACTTGTATCCTCATAGGAAAAATTTCAGAAGTAGGTGAAATTGTTTGAATGGTAGGATTGGGGGAAAAAGGCTGTGAATGGCCCTTAAGAACACATTTTCAATGCAAGCACAATAGCAGTAAAATTTGCAGATAAAAATACAAGAGGCTAAAAAATAGGCTAAAAAATTTTCAACTCGTGCACAGTAGTACTAAAAACCACAGATTTAAATACAGTAGGCTAAAAATACAGATACATCCTCTCCGTTAATGGTGCACAAAAACACGTCTTTGTGTCTGTGTGTGTCCGGGCACATATGAATGGAGACACGAAGCAAAGGCATCTCTTTGACATCTACACAGAAATATCTTTCCCCACGAGTCTGCTTCTCAAAAGTCAGTAATTTTCTTTGTCTTCAGCATGGTACAAAAATCCTCAGAGATTCATTGCCTGTTGTGACCTTAATTTTGTTAGTCATGTCTAGATACTGCAGCAATCTTTGGGTTAAAGTATGATGTACCACACGCATCCACGGAATGGAAGCTTTAACTTCAAATATTCCTGCTTCTGTGTATTTATGTCAGAGCTCCAGCACTGCTCTTTCAGCAGGGAAAGAGGGAGATTACGGGCTCGTTATCTGGCCAGTAGTTTCAGTACTTCAAAAAATATGGTTTTCTCAGGATAGCAGGTTCTGCATATGCCAAGTATCTGTCTATCTATCCCTCAGCCTCTGCTCTAAGCAATGTACACATGCATGTGTAAATGAGTATGTGCATGAATGTGCACAAATATACATGTGAATATTTGTAATTATACATTATGATAATTAGAGTAACTGTACACAAAGCTGAAGCAGTGTTTTGTTCTGGTTGCCACATTCCGCAGATTCATACTGGAAGCCCTTAGATTTACTTCATCAACATATCAGACAGAATTGGCAAATGAGGCTGCAAAATGTTGGGCTAATTACAAAAGCAGAATCAGAAAGGTTAAAAAATGTTAATGTGCATCATTAGGGCAGCACAACCTATTGAGCATCAACTGATGAGAATTTATTGTGGGAGTTCAGACAGGCACATACCATGAACATAAGAGGAATTAAAGTGTACGAGAGTGCTCTTTTGTATCCAGTACTCCTGATAATGTTCTCACATGCTCACAGTAATAACTCTGCATTTGATTTTAATAGTTTAGCTGCCTGGACTGTGATCTCTCTGTACCAAGCACTTAGATTACTTATACTCACCACTGAGGTATCTGGGAACTCACGGTGGGCATCCATTGATATGCAGTCCGTGAATGTTTGCCATACTTCTCTGATCCCCAAGACCATGCTCTGGGATCACAGGCATATGGTAGGGTCTCTGTTTAACCTGCACTGGGAGATGAAAGAGTAAATCTTGCAAATGCACCCGTGCTCCCTCTGCCTGGCTAAGGGAAGGAGCATGGTGCTTTTGTTATAAAAGACTTCGCTGCTTGTGTTAGAGATGGCAGTGAAGTAGCCTGAGGGAGATGCTTGTGTGTTGTGCTAACAACATATGTTAGATCTATGCCAACATCCTCCTCACTCGCTCTCCCAGGTGCCTTAACTACAGCTGAGACACAGAGGCTGTTGGTACCTGCTCCAAGGGGAAAGCAGGTAAATGCTGGAGACATCTTTCAGGAACAGAGAACATGAGCTATGTGTCACGCATTTGACTGGTTTCAGAGCTAGTGGTAAATCCAGACCCCCGGTAGGACCTAATTACCTCCCATCTGAACACTAACTCACAAGCTAAATGCTGTCGAGGCGAGATGGGGACTCATTTCCAAGAACACAGGCACAAACACATTTTTATTGGCCATAGAAAATGGTAGTGTGTGTGCCAATATAGCATGGATGTCTGACTCAGAACATAAAGTGCAGGTGCCAGCAGCAAGAAGATGCTGCTAAGAAATAGCAGCTCTGTGGGACTGCAAAGTATCAGCTGTCTGGGGAGACCAGAACTGGGAAAAAGAGACACTGATGATTGAAAACACTTTTTTTTTTGCCATCTACACAGGTCCCCTTGAGCTCTTCACCCTGCAATCGGAGCACAGAACTGTGGCAGTGGGAGTGATGGGGTTACCCCTTCTGAGATGGATCCAAAAACTCTGACCTCCTCTTCCTCAGGGAAACTTGCAGCTACAGAGACTCTTCATCCACATGTGAGAGGAGTGAGAGGGCAGTGTTAGATAAGTGCAGAAATTCCTCTTCTCCTCCCGGGATGTTCCTGGCAATGGATAAGACCTCGTGGCTTGGCTTGCCCTCATCCCCGGAGTCTCCTTTAGGAGGTAATCTTCGGAGAAAAGAAAATCAACAGCATGGCTATATTTTGTACAGTGCCTTGTACAGTGTATCCCTGATGTGACTGGGCTTCTGGGCACATCAAACCTACAGGTAATAACTACAAACAGTAACTGTCTCTGAGGATAGGAGTGGGAAAGGAAATTGTCTTTGGATAAAAATAGTTCCATTTGATTGTGTATTTTCTGCTGGCTCTTTGCCTTCAGGCAATGTATGACAACTTGAGGAGCAGGGGTTTTTATCCCCTAGGCAATGTTTTATTGCTCTCTACCTTAAAGTCAGTCAATATTTGTAATTATCTGTCCACCCCACAGGTAACTGCAGGACTTTTTGGGGAAAAAAAGAATGAAGATGGCAGTACAATTTCTGACAAGATTTGGAGAAAAGATAACAAAAAGCAGGCTGGTGGGCTTAAATTCCCTGCACAGATCTCAAAGACTTTCTTGTTTTATACAAGTCTTTTGTACCTTATTGTTATGCTTACTACACAAAACCTATCTAGGTGCAATTGTATGTCTTTCTGTGTATATGCACTCACATATGACCACAATTGCTTATTTGCATATGTGCATGAATACATACAGCATGTGTGGGTGGTGACAAGCTAAAGGAACATTTGCAAGGTTGACAAGACCAAAATTTGATCCTCCTTCAACCTGCTGGGTTTTTCTAAGTGCATGCTGGGGCTAAGGAGAAAGAATCCCCTTTTGGGCTGAAAGATGCAGAGAGAGTGAGGCTGCAGGAGGATGAAAACCTCAGCTCAACAGCCTGGTGCTGAAGAGTTAACTCAGCAGACTGGGTTTTCTGTTAACAGAGTTATGCTGCTGACAGGCATCGGCAGTATGGTCATCCTCTCCTCGCTGGCACCCAACGTGAGCCAGCAGAAACTTGCCTGGAGATGAGTGTCCCGAACTCCGCACACAGCATCCTGACGGCCTGCATCCCTTGCCAGCTATCAGTGACAGAGCTGACATGGAGAGGCAAGAGAGGGCACAGCTGGCATGCAAAACCCTGCCATCAGCACGCCCGCATCTGCTGGATCTGTTGTGAGCAGTTCACCCAGCTGGGATTTTAATACGGCTGCATCCCTCCTTTTGGAAAGTGGTATTTTTCCCCCTTGATAATAGAGATGTGAAAAAAAGAACAAACACCAAATTAAATGTTTTTAGGGTAGCACATGAGTGTGAAATTTTAGGCCTGTTGACCTTGGCAGGGTCCCCATAAAAAATTAGTAGAAAATTAGCAGCATTTGTTGTTCTGAAAGGCCGTCAGCCACAAAGGCAAAGGCAGGCAGAGGGAGGAGCAGCCTGCTGATACACGGCCCCATCCTGGAGATCTTGCCTGCGATCCTGCTGTGCTCCACAGGTCCGGGTGCAGGATGCTTGGTGGGTAGTGGTGAAATGAGGGGGCGGATGTGTGGCACAGCCGTTCCTACGCTTCACAGCTCCTCAATTGCAGCTGCCATCAGTGGGCGTTTATAGCACCAGGCACCCCACACCCAAACCTGCAAAGTGCTGCAGGAGCTCACAGGTGCTGACAGCTCTTGTCACCTCCCGGGAACTGCTCAGACCCACACAGGACCGGCCACACACACACCGCTCACACATGCCACCTCGCCTGTCGGCTCCTGACACCGTCTGCGCTCTGACAGGATTTTTATTTCATGGATGGACAGACAGCTCTCAACTTGACCCCGCAGATTCCTTTTCTTTCTTACATGGCCTTTGTATTTTAGTGAAAAGCCTTAAATAGCATTTCTGTAATCATGCTTTTCTGCTGACCCATATTCTAACACAGGTTCAGACCCTGTTGGCAGCTGCTCCAGGTTCAGCTTATTAAATCCTTCCTGGGTAGCTGGGGAAGCAGAATTAGTTATCCAGGAGGAGAACCAGGCGTTAGGAGCAGGGGAGGCAAATGCAAGGGACGGCCCTCTTCCTGGCAGTGCTGGAGCTGAGCCCACATACGATTTCTCTTCTGCTGATTGTTGCAAGCCAGAGCCTCGCACTGGCAGGAACCTGGGTGCTGATTTAAAGGTTGTGTGCTCTGCTAGAGATAGGCAAAGGCTTAGGGCTGGTGATGATTTATGAATCCTGATGCTGGATTTTGAGGTGCTTGGCTCTTGGGGTCTAGTCCAGAGCCAGAGACAAGGTGCTGAGTTCCCTGCACCTCTGAATAAAATCCATTTGGGTATTCCTTTCTTCTTGCCTCCTCTCTGGCATAGTAACCTAATGACAAGCACTTGGAATGCTAGGGATCCCAAGCAAAATCCCTTATCTCTGAATTGCCACTCCTTCCTCTTAAAACTGGTCACTTTTCAAAACCAGGTATGAAATTTATTAAATTTTACTTTCTCCTAGCATGGGGATGTGGGTGTAAATCCTTGCTGTAAGAGGCTCTTTTTAAGGCAAGATTCAAGAGCAGGGTAATCCCCAGGAAGGTGGAAAAATATGGATTTGAGCTTCTGCAGGCAGGAGGGGAAACTGACCCTGGATTTGCCACAGTAGAGCGAGTGCCTTCACCACATTGCCAACATAATATGACCCTGTTATCTCCATCCCTTTGTGCTAAGAGCACCTGGAAAATACCTAGTTTGTGGATGTCACTGGGTTTAAGCATGTGATAAAGGCTGAGTTGCTAAACTGTGGTAAGGTACTTAAAGATCCTAGAGAATACAGGTGGAAGAAATTTAGGTGTACCTAAAGATTTGAGGCATCCACAGGCTCTTACTTCTGCACTGGATTACCAGAATTTGTCCACATCTTTTTCCAGACTTGAACCTTTTCCTATTCATAGCACGATAATAAGGTTCCACTACAATCAGTTTTAGTAAGTCTCATTAAGTTGCTGAATTAAACTTTGGCTCCAAAGCCATTATGGTATAATAAATGCTTATGTTGTAAACTGGTAATCCCAGAGTGTATGGTCCTCCCAAGAGCAAAATATTTTCTTTTCTGTCTGGTAATTCATCTGGAATTGTATAAATCTAGAGGGCAATCCCATATTTCTCCAAACAAGAGATGGGCAAGGGGTATACTCTCTGGTTCTCCAATTAAAAAAAGATGCTAAATTACAGACTTCAGAAAGAACTAAAGCAGCACTGTAGTTGCAAATATGACAAAGAAGACACAATAACAATGAGCAGACCAGAATGGATCCATTAGCAGCATGAATCCATTACACTTCCTTAAATATTTCTAAAAGAACTGAGAGTGGAAGCAGACCAATGGATGCCAAAAATCCCGTGGAATCACTTAGGTGAGCTGGCCAGCTGCTCTGTAGTTTCCAAATTCATCTTTTCATAAACTGGAGAGGAAATAATAGAGCACTGCAAACACTTTTTTCTAAGTGACCATGATCTGATGCTGCAGAGATAAAATATGATCATTCATCCCTCAGTTTAAGGAAACCAGAAAAAGTCTGCACTGGTTTAACTCTGCTGAAGAGATACTGCGTAGGGATAGATTTTAATTTTTAATGAGATATTCGACCAGACAATTAATCTCTATCTTTAATGATTAAGATGTTGATAATATTGCCTGTAAGTCATCGGTGTTGGATGAAAGTTACTATGGCAGCAAAAGGTAACGGTGTATTTCTTCCTGGTCAATTGCTTACAGAAAAATGCTTTGCTGACTTGCAATAGTACAAACAGAACTCACAAGAATCAAAGTTCTGCTGAACTTCGGGAGTCCCAGCACTTCAGATTTTGGAAGAGAAAATGAAAAAAAAAAAAGAATAACACTTTTTTTTTTTGAAAGAGATAAAGGTTCATTAAACATTGTCTTGGAAAGAGATTAAGTACTTCTTGGGAATCCAGAACTGCAGTAGAACACTGATAATTCCTTTCCCTTCCCTTCCCTTCCCTTCCCTTCCCTTCCCTTCCCTTCCCTTTCCTTT
>VZRV01000998.1:53825-72105 GCA_013398115.1 Falcunculus frontatus | reverse complement strand
AACCTTCCCTTCCCAAACCTTCCCGAACCTTCCCGAACCTTCCCGAACCTTCCCGAACCTTCCCTTCCTCTTCTTTTCTTTCTACACATTCATTTCCAATCCAAATAAATCTTTCTCTTCTCATATACTTTCCTCTCAGGAGTTACTAAACATTGTGAGATTTTGAGGCAAGGTGTCTGCTCTGCTCCTGCCCTTCCCCACATTTTTTACAGAGGTGTTGCAGGGCTTCAGAAGTCCCTTGCCCTCCTCTTGGAGCAGTCCCTTAGTTCAAGCACTGCAGAGACCACCAGAAGGTGCCTGTGCCGAGCACTAAAGGCCTCTGCTGAGATGCTGTGGGCAGAGTCTGGAGGAGATGCCATATTGCCCCCCAGGAGTGCTTAAATACTGCCAAGGACCTTAACACTCTCCAGAACAGCCAAGGACACAGAGGGCACAAGTGCAATCCGTAACCATATTGGTCCCTTCCGTCCCACGCCACTCCTCTCCTCCCACACACACCCTGCTGTGATTTGTGCTCATGCAAAGGGACATTACACTCAGATACTTTTTTAATACCTGAATCCCTGAGCTGGACACACAGACGTGCCTGTCATTTCCTAAGCTCTGCCATAGATGGTTGTAATTGTCAGTAATTGGCATCTGCCAAGAAGCCCCCTGAGACAGGGACGCCGATAGACTTCTGCCAAGGCTTAAGTTTTATACCAAATATCCCAAGGGAGCATCTCGACTACACCAAATCCCAACATCTTGCATTTCTCAGAGAAGCCTCCAACACACTGACTGACACCTAGGAGCAGTTACGTGCCCCAGCTAGCCACACACATGTAATTATACAGTAACTGCAAGGGTGAATAATGTATCACACATCATCCTTTGAACATATGGACTCGCAGATTCTATGTAATGAGCAATAGTCTGTGTATTGCTGGGATCTCATATAGCTTGGGGAGCAGGTTATATATTCATGCAGTGTGATGTGGCAGTCCCTCAGCTTATCTGTCCCCACAAAAACACAGGAGCTGCTGCAGCCCTGCGGTGATGCTGCTGGATGTGAGGCTGGTCAGAAAGGGAAAATGAAGTAAACCAGTTTTAGATCTTTGTGCATCAAGTCCCTGAGCCCATTCTAGAAACAGGAATGCTAAACTGCAGCTCCATAGCATGCTTAAACAAAAACTAACATAGCTTATACCTCCTCTAGTAAAACGGGCCCAGGGAACTGGCACAAGGAGTTTCATGTTTTTCTTGGCACTGTCAGCCAGTTAGTAGGAGCCCTGAAAAGGTTTTGATGTGGATTGAATAGTGCTCTTCCAGACAGCGGCCAGGGTCAGGGATGGCCACAGGTCAGACTGCACTGAGGTCATGGCTGGGCACTTTGAGGGGCAGGAATTTCATTATTCTGACTTATGCACCTGGCACTCCACATATGTGGGACCAAAGTGTGGGAGCATCAGCTCAGCTCAGCTCTGCAGCTCCTCCATCCCTACCCGTGCTTGCCTCCTGAGATCCCCTGCCCCAAGTCAGGCTGCTCCACCAGCACAACAGTGGGCATTGCCTCACCTTGCTAACATCCCAGCAGCCAAAAAATTATCCTGGAACTGGGGATTTCTGGGCTCAAGCACACACAGCACCAACCAGCTGAATCTGCCAAACTCTGCTCTGCAGCCCAGAAAAGGTGCAGGAAAGCAGGGGCAGTGAGCAGCAGTGCCTTCAGCAGCTGTTTCTCTAGAAGGGGGAGTGTTTCTCTGTGGGTTGCTCATGCTGACGACAAGACATGCACCTCTGTGTCATGCACGGGCAGAGTGACAGCTGTGACAGCTGTGACCCAACTGTCCTGATCTCCCATGGCAAGTAGCCATGGCTCCTACCCCTGGGATTCAGCACTAGGAAAGCCAAGGTCTGAGGCCTTAGCACTAGGAGCAGGTGGGCTTTCCGACAGACACGGAGCTGGCTGTTACAAATGGTAACCTCAAATATCCATTCTGTGGGGAATTCCAACATTTTCCGTTCATTGTTAGCATAAATGGCCCCCAGGTTTAAACCTCCCATACTGCAATGTCTGTGAGGAAGTATAATTGCCATCAGCTGAAAGGTTTTGCTTCTGTTTTGATTTGGAGAGCTTTTTAATTTTGTAATTTAATTTTTATATATGAATAGAGCATAATAATTATTTTAATTATAAACAATATCAGATATGGTAATGCAATAATTCATTAGTATTCTAATTGTTAAGTGTTACCATAACTGATATTTGCTTTGGTAATTGGTATTTTAATTGGTAATTGGTGTTCCAAATGGCCATTGGGGTAAGTCTTACTAGTCACTGGTAATTACAATGGAAATTTTTAATTGGTATTCTAATTGGATTGGTAATTCATATTTGGTTTTTCATTGGTAACAGAGCAAAGTGGTCATTTGTAATAGATAATTGGTTTGGTAATTGATTTAGAAATTGGCATTGTAGAGAGTACAAAACAAGTGATCAAAACACACTAATTTATTAATGATGTAATATTTTGAAATATGTATATTTTGAATATGTAATATTTTGAAATTAAAGCTAGTTTATAAAACTGGCGATCAAATAATTTCAAACCAAAATCTCCTACTAAAATATTTTTAGAAAAATTCCTAATTTTAAGAACTTATTTTAATAATGGAAATTTATGAACACCAATAAGGTCCTTTCAATGTTTCAATTTCAGCAAATAGTTATTTTCCATTAAATAAACATTCTTCTGGAGAAATTTTGGTTGGTTTGACTCTACCATTCTGTGGCATCAAGACCCGAACCTGCTACAGAGCTGGTCTGTCACCTGCCTGCTACCCCTGTGGGATAACACAGCATGGTGAAGCATCTCTTCAGGTACACAGGCAGTTTTGTGGCCCCTTACGTCACTCACAAACCCATGGCATCAGCACAGCAGTCTCTGAAGAAAGTCCAAAATGCTGCTGAACCAAGGGTGAGTTTACAGGGGCAATGGGTGAGGGATCTCCCCTCCCCTCCCCTCCTTTTATTAAGGTGTCTTGGCATGTGTGAGATCACATACCAGGGGATCAGTCCCATGACTCAGCTGGTCCTGCTGAAACCCAGCCCAAACTGTACCCACCTGACATCCTGGACCCGGTCCCCAAGGGAGCATTTCCTCATTATCCTGCTTTGAAACACCCGCTCCTGAACTATCATCTGAACATCACATCAGCCTGCAGGTATGGCAGAACTTTCACCAAGACTGGTCTTCAGTCAGGATATTTAATGCTGTATGAAATCAGATATGGTAGAAGAAGCTGGGTCATCAAACAGGTTGTTCCTCATTTGCCATATATACATGATGATTACTTTCTATACTGGAGGTCCTTTGTTTGACATTCTGCAGTACAGGAAATAGTGCAAGCCACTGGGTGGGAAATCATGTGACTTTAAAAAAAAGACTTTGGAGGGCTGCTATGCTAATATCATCCATAAAAAGACAGCAAGACTAAGATCTAAAGGGAAGAGTAACTAAAATTGCTCACTACAGCCTTTGATGCAAAAAAAAAAAAAACCTTGGTTGCTTATATAACGGATGGTACAAATTTTCACAGAGAAATATCCAGAACTGCCAGCACTATTTCTGTCCTATTATGGCCTTTGGAAAACTATTGATTTTCTTTCAGATGCATCAAGTTGAGCATCCAATGCACATTCTTCCTCTCCAAAATGCTTTGCCCAAAGATGTTTGAATATCTGGCTCATTAGACTATGCTTCCATGATCAGCATAGAAATCCAAGATAGAAAATACCCTTTTGGTCATCCAACCCAACCCTCAGCACTGTGGAATTGTTCCCTCTCCCTCTATACACTTTTGACTGTTTTATTCAGCCCACTTATAAATGAGTCAGATAATGAATTCCCCTGGAAAACTGCTCACCACCAGTGTCCACCACTATTATGAACTGGGACTGGGATTACATCCAGTTACAAGGAGGAAGATTTCAATGTGATACATACAAAAGGAAAACAGAGGAAGCAGCCAAAGAAAAGCTATGAATTTATTACAAAGAGACAGTGTTTCAAAGTAAAAAAAACCCCGTCGCTTAACAAGAGAGTATAATTTTTGAGACTCTATTTCAGACAATTAGAAGTTAATCTGGACCTTTAACTACAAACAGAAATTCCTCAGAGCTGGGTGAGTTTTTTCCATTAGTCAAAGGTCCTTCAGAGGGTGGCAGGAGTTTTGGTAAGTGTTCAGTTTTTAAGACTGTCATTTTGAGGGTCTGACCTTCAAACTGTAAAAACTCTGCTTGTAGTTTAACCTACTTGGATTCCAAGAAAAATTTCCTTCTGTCTCCTCTACTTCAAATAATAACAAGGACAGGGAATTACTTTTAAAAGGCTCCTTACAAACTAGAATATGAGGGTGCATTTCTAACATCATTTTCGAGACCACCTTCATCCTTCTTAAATTAATTCCAAGCTCTACAAGGGTTTCAGCAAAACAATTCAAAATGCTTGTCTCCACTAACCAGTAATTCAAGGCTGATCTGTAAATCCTTATATAATGTTCACGGATTTTATAGTGTGCAATTACATTTTTCAAATGTTTCTCCTTTCCCACATTCTTTTCCTAAGTCTTTTAATTTAGCCAATCAAAACCTATTTATTTCTGATTTGAAAATTAGTTAATGCAAATAAGGCCTGGCTGACATTTGCAACTCATTTGCAAATGCCCTTATAGTCTACAGTCCCTCCTCTTGCCTCTTCTGAAACCACATTTATGCATGTCTCTGAGATTGACTGTGTGTTGGGTATATACTCCGAGATACATCAAGGAAAAGAAAACATGGTATGTTGCTGCTGGTTGGTATGCATGCTACATGTTAATTATTATTCACATGTAAGAGTTTTGACTATGTCTACATTGGAGCTCACAGCAGAGACTCCTTCAAAATCAATGATGAAGATACCTGAAGTTCTTCCTACAGAGCAAAGACACTTGTTGGGGTCAAAAACATGAAGTTTTGTTGGCCCCCCTATGCACCACTGTGCCTAATAAAGTCCATGTGCACTATTCTGGTTCCGTGCTTTATTGATGTAGAGTATTGCCTTTGGATCTAATACAAAAATTAGTGTGGGCAAATCACATCACACACCTTTGCAGGGGTCGGCTTGTCCTTTATTCAGCTACAGCCAGGGTGGGAGGATTTGCTACCTTGTTTCTGCCATCCAGAAAAAATAATTAAAAAAAAAGCATGAGGACCATAAGTCTTACTAAAAACCCCAACATTAAAAAACTGTATTTCTATCTGCCCCCATCTTTAATGTTCTGAACTAACCTCTGATCTAGCATCACCAAATGCTCATCTTCTGTCTTTTTCCATATACTTTTGAAGTTATTTTAAGCTTGAAGCTAACCTTAGAGCTGGTGGCCCTCAGCTGCCTCTGGCCAGGGACACCTTCCATGCTAGTAGCAGTGCGGGTCAATGACTGTCAATGTTATTAATTTGGCACTTTTTCCTTTTTTTTCCTGTTTGTTTGCTTGTTTGTTTGTTTGTTTGTCTTTTGGGAGGATTTTTTGAGGGTTTTTGGCGGGGAGGTTTTGGGGTTTGTTTTTGGGCTTTGTTTTGTTTTGCTCCCATCTCCTCAAGAGAAACTGCAGGAAAAATACAGGATATTTTGGGTTGAATCCTGTCTTACATGTTTGATAGTTTCACCACCAGGTAAAAACCCAAAAGGTTATCTCCTGCAAAGTGCAGTAATATGATTCCAGAGGATGCTCGACATGAAACATTGGCCACCACCCTTCAAGTGCACTCCACTGCAGGCATCGAAGCAGCATGAGGAGATCACACAGGTTTAAGCACATTAGCTCAGGTACTGGAAGCTGATTTATTGCAGAGGCACAGAGCTCTACATGCCCTAATTCAAGTTGCTTCTCAGCTAACAGCTGTGTCCTTGCGGTAATTGCTATGACTTCTATCTGTTGTTTTCTGGAGTCTCACTACAACTTTGGTGTGTGCATGCAGGTGTTTAGGTGTTAACCATAGGTGTCCAAGCCCCAAGGTAACTCAGCAGAGAGGCAGTCAGTGCAGTCAGTGGAATTTGCAGAGTATTTCAATTAGCTCCAACTTACATACCTGTTCCCAGGCCACCATGGGAGGCCAGACAGCCCACACACAGCACTCTACACTACAAGTGCTCAGTTACATTTAGGTCTCTTACTATGGAGGTGGCCACCACTCCCAGTGTGTGATTATGAAGAACACCACAGTGACGAGCAAGTTTGCTGCTGTGATGACCCTAAGGGATAGTTGTACGCTTCAGCCTGTGCTGAGGAACTAGACGAGTCAATTCCTGTTCTGGGGCACAGCAGTGTCTCTGTACACAAAAAAAGGTACTCAACTCTCCCCCCTTCCTTCCCTCTCAGGCCCCCAAGATCCTTACCAACCTCACCTCTGCAAATGCTCACATAGATTCAGGCTGTGCTGCAGAAGTAAATTACTTCCCTATTTCTGCTCTTAATGCGTTGTGTCCCTTCCCCCATCTCCCAGTATCTAAAATCTCCCCTTCCTTCCTGATGAGGTAAGTAAAGTTTTGCTTCACACCCTTCATGTGTGACAGCCTAGCCTCTAAATAGAAGAGATGACAGGCAAATGAGGGTACAACATCTACCAGCAAGTGGGTAGGGGTGAAAAAGGACGTGAGTAACCAAAAAAACAATGATGCAGCACCTCCAGTTAGACTCGTGAGGCTCAGAGAGGGGGATCAGTTATTAGTGGCTTGTTTTCTTTCTTGCCTTTCTTCAGTGTGAGCTGTCGGGTGGCGAGGCAGCTGGTGTGCTGTGACAGCTGCTTGCCATGCTGTTCATAATCGCCCCATTGATACCTTGGGCTGCCTCTGGCTGTTTGTTGTATCCACCTGTTGCCTTTGGTCTGAGCTCCTAAACCCTGTATTACAAGGGCTGTTGCTTTCCAGTGTGCTCTCTCCAACCCTGCCACAGGCCCCTGGGTGCTATCACAGGGTGAGCAAAACCATATTTTTTTTGGCCTTGTGGCTTGTTACTAATGTACTATTTCATCATCTTCCACTGCACTACTGTCAATAGAAAGAATAAAAAGTAGGGAGAAAAAATAAATTTATGATGGTTTTGTGTATGCTTTTTTTTTAAGTTCCTGTGTCCATATATTCCCAATATAGGGCTCTACAACATTTGCAGTCTTCAGATCCCAAGAGACTTTCATCTGCTTCTGAACACTGCCAACTCAATGGACAGATTGATTACACTTGGGACAGGCAATCACATTATAAAATGTGTTTTGTAAAAATGAGACTTCACTTTTTTTCTCCAACTTCAGCCAAGTTTTCCAGAGCATACTATCCAAAATTATGCAATAGAAGCAGTAACTGTTTTCTGCAAGAGACGTTGCTCCAGTGGTCATTCTGCTTTGCACCCTCCGGTTTATCAGAGAGGGACATGTCAAAAGGAGGGCTTTTTTATATAATATGAAGATTCACAGCGACTTTGCACACAGTTTAAATAAAACAGTGAGAAAACCAATATTCAGAAAATACTGAAGACTCAATAGAAAAGCTCTAGTTTGTCTCAGACAGTAAAAATCTGAACCTTTCCATGGAGGGTTTGCCCTTGCCAGCACGCATGTGTTTATCAAAACATCAAGTTCCTGGAGAATTTGACCTTGTTCTTCCTGGGGAACAAAGGCCTATAGAAAAGAAATCTAAAGCAGTAAGTAATACAGAAGCACAGAAACTCTAGATAGGAATGGATCTCTGAAGGTCATCTGGTTCAGTCCCTATTCAAAGCAGATGTTACAGAAGGTAGCTCCAGGCTTTCCCTGGGCAACTTTGGAGTATCTATGTGCTCTCTGCAAAGCCTGTTCTACACTTCACCATCTTCACTGTGGAAAAAGAAAATCCTAATATTTCATGTGAATTTCCCTTGCTCCAACTTTGCCTTTTTTAACCATTTGTTAAAAGAGACTGAAAAATCTTTATGTCGTCTCTTGGGAAGCAGAGAAGGATTACTCACCCACTAGACTTGAATAACCTGGCAAAATTTTAGGCTGATTCCCCAAGAAAAAGAGGTTCACAAGATCACATATTCAATGTCTTTATGTCTATTTGTTCCCCACTGACACTTTCTGAACCCGATCGTTTGTTTCAAGCAAGTGTGATGGAGTACAGCAATCTCCCATAGGTTTCTACAAGTTTGATGAAAACCGTTTTGTGGGCAGATGAGAGAGACCATTGTCAGTACCCTCATTGACAAAAAGCTGCAATTTGAATTCAATTGTTATTAGATACCTGAGGATCCACATGGCACAAAGGCATTCTGAATGTCACTGCTAAAAGAAAAGATGTGATCAGACGGCTAGCATTGTATTAGTCATCAGAGAATCCAACCACAGGCTACAGATCCATGGGGAACTAGGCTTCATTAATTCTGCTGCTCATGAAATGCCTTGGGTTTTTTACCTTTACTCTTATGCTTCAGCTGAGCGGTCATAAATTCCTACGAGAAAAAAAAGCTCCTTCATATAATCTCCCTTTATATATCATCCTTCTCTTACATGAGGAAAAGAATGGCTAAGAATAGCTGGTCAGATGATTTACTATTACAATTTTCTGTGGGTATATGGAATTTCTGGATGTCACTCAGCTGCCCTTAACAATAGCAAGGACACAATTGTTTCCATAGTAATACCCATTCCAAAGGGGTGAAGGTGTGTGTGTTGGGGGGTACAGTACAAAGCAAACAGAAGGCACAGTTGCACAGACTTGCATATAGGACAAAAATCAGGCACAACAGAATTTGATTCTGCAACCCTCGCTATAGAAATTCCTTTTTTAAGGCCATCCAATTACACTGAAATCAGCAGAAAACTGACTTAGCAAGCATGCAGGCAAAACTCTCTCACAGTTTAGACAATGTGAATAGGCCAGAAAGCTTTATGTCTTTTGTCACACTCCAGTTGTGAATAACTTAACCACAAATGTACCACTGCTAATGAGAGAAGACACCTCTAGTTTGTGGTGACAGCGTAGCGCACCTTGCCACACTATTTCATTTCTTACGCAGTGCCATAGCTAAGTGTGGTCCCGCAGGACAGCCTCCTAAACAACCTAATGGGCTAAAATAGATGGTTTCTCTGTGTTGCTCTAAAAATGAGTTAACCAATAAACAACTTCCTGACAAACAAGCTAAACATGTCTCACACCTTTTCATCTAAAAATACCATCTGAACAGAGAAATTCTGCTGCTGCAGCATCTGTCAGGGCTTTTCTGTCTCATTCTAGTATTCTTGGTCACCCTAAAGGAAACAAACATTGAAGAAACAAAGGAAAGCCAACTCTGAAGTATGGTTTAACAGAAAATACTCATCACATGGTCTCCCAGCTGCAACAGGAGAAGCATCCAAGAAGGTTTTAATAAAACTAGCTTTTATAAATGGCTGAGGGAAGGGGAGAAATTGAAGAATTTATCCATGATTCCATTTATCCAAGATGGCTCCTCGTGCTGGTGCTAAAAGCTCTGTTACTGACTCAGTCAGTTATCTGGCTCTTGGAGCTGGAGCCAATACAGACCAGCAGAAGAAAAGCTCAGGCCTCAGAAACAGGAACAGGGAATTGGATGATAGACAATAAAAAAGTTTAGTCCATATCTTAGTCCTTAAATGACACTGTTGTTTTCTAATATTTTGCAATATAAGCTATGAATCCAAATATTTGGTAGTTATGAGAAAAACACATTTCACTTCTAAATCTCCTCCCTAGGTTGGAGTTCAGAAGTCAGCTTTCCCTAGCCAACCACAGAGGATACTCCTCTGTATCTGGGCTCTCTTAGGGACACATGCTGTTGATCATCCTTGTGATAAAACATATTGTCTGTTCCTTAATTTTTTAAGTGTTTTCTTCATAATGTGAATGTATAGAATGGTTTGGATTGAAAAGGACCTTCTAGTTCCAACTCCCTCACCATGGACAGGGACACCTCCCACTAGACCAGGTTGTTCAAAGCCCCATTCAACCTGATCTTGGCACACTTCCAGGGATGGGGGTGATCCACAGCTTCTTTGGGCAACCTGTGACTCACCACTCTCACAATGAAGAATTTCTTCCTAAAATTTAATGTAAACCTGATGTCTTCCAGTTTAAAGCAATTGCTGGATCATCTTTGCTCCAGGTAACAATGTCCTGCTTTAGCTGTCCTGGCAGCTGAAGCACACTGGAGCAAAGAGGCAGACATTAAGAGGCAGGTAACATCCCTATTTTTGTGCTTTGATGTATTACTTCTTCAGCAATCACCTCATAAGCACAATCAAAAACACACGCCTTAAAAAGCAGCTGGAGAATCATTACATGGCATAGAAACTCATTCCAGGATGGAAAATGAACCTGTCTTACACAAGTTGGATTTCTGAGATGGTTACAGGGACACGACCTGTGGCAGGAACTTTACTCAAACCCCCCTTCTCAACCTCAAAATTACGTGAGAAAATCTAACTCTTCTCAACAGGGCTGCAAGATGGGTGGTGCCAAAACACAATTACAGAAAGGTTTCCTTGGAACAAACCCTGTCCCACCAGCTGCTTGTCCCATTTCATTCCTTGCACTGATCCTGCAAGGTAAGCCACACAGATTGATTGCAGGTTGATCTATGTTCAGAATCTCACTGCCATTGATGTGAATTTATTTTGTGGATCCAGGGACACTATAGGGCTGTGAAGTGAACAGTTAATGGTGTTCAGTCCCCCCTTGCCCTAGCAGAGACAATGCTGAATGGGCTTGAGCTTTGTGATTTGGGTTTTGTTGTTCAAACAAGCAGTTGTAAAGCAAACACATGCACTCCTCCTGCTTTACAGACCTCAGAGTGCTAGTGACCTCTGTGTCACACAGGTGCCACAAGATTTCAGGTGAATATTCTGAAATAACAAAACCTGAGCTGGCAGCCTTTCTGGGACCAAAGTGTTTTATTAGTAAGAACAAACATGCAACTACACATTTTATGCTGAATACTATGAGACACTACAACGATTTTGTGGGGCAGGAAGGGATAGCATTAGCAATCTTTGACCATATGAACAAATGTAGCCACAATAATTGTAATATTTGTGGAAAAGGCATAGAAAAGCTGTCAGAGGCAAAAGAAATAGTCAGACTGTCTCTTGAGGACTAGACTATGATAGAGCCTGAGGACTGACACGAAGAAGAAAGAGAAGTTTGTATTTCTTTCTCTTTTGGAGTGATCTCATGTTTCTCCTGAAACAGGGGTAAGTGGGTTCTCCAAACTCACTATGCTTCCCTGTGCAGGACAAACAGATGGGAAGACCCAGCCTGGGGAGGGAGGGGGACCCTTAAGTACAGCTGCACCTGTGCACTGAGCAGACTGTGCTGCAACAGGGAAGAGCTCCACCACAGTCCTCTGCAACCTATGGGGAGGGATGAGGAAGTAGGTGATGAGTGCATTTTATCCTAGCTGAGGTTTATAGTCATTACAATAGCAACTGAGTGCTCTCCCTCACCCTCCAATAATGGCCTAATTTTATTAAGTGCTGTACAAACACATGCACAGAAAAAGTGCCTCCTCCACACAGCTACATCTCGAACAAACTTGAGCTAGAAAATGTGCAGTTCTCATCCAAACTCATAATTGTTCCTCACTGCTGGAACTGAACATCTATGCCATACAGATTGATATATACTGTCCCTGTTTAAAAGATGACATAATGGGTTGTTTTCGTATCTAGCAGGAACACGGAAAATGTGAACAAAAGTCAGGAGAGAAAACAAATCTGTATATTTCCATGAAAGAACCAATCTATTTTAGAGTCATCTTAGGCTGTGTTTTTAGTTGGGTTTTGTTTGTTTATTTGTTGGTTTCTTTTGCCATACTGACAAATTATATTGATTTGCATCGCACAGAAGTTGCAGATACAATCCTATGTCTATTTCCATTAAACGTAGCATTCAGAGCACCCAACATCACTTGAAGACTTTCCTGACTTTGATGCCTGTACACTAGCAAAGGTAGAGCATCAGGAAGAAGCTTTGTCATCTTGTTTTCCTCAATTCCTTCCCTTTACCACACAGTTTTGTTTATTTATTTGTTTTAGGAACACGCTTTTTTTATACTTTGCTATGCATATTTATAATGAAAAGATGATTTGTGTCCTCATTACGGCTCTATTGCTCAATGACGAAAAAACATTAACAAAGGAAAATGATTTTCAGTCAGCTCATAACGTGCAGGTGAACTGGAACCGTAAAAGAGTATGATTTAATGAAAAAAGGTGAGAAGATTAAAAAACCGCACTAATAAGGGTGTTTCTCTGCACTGAAAGATCACTTAGGAGCAGAGCAGTGATTTCCTTTGTGTTAGAAAAATACAAAGGTTCAAAAGCAGCATCCCCAAGGTCAAAGAAGCCCATCCTCTTTAACACAGTATACTCACTCTCCTCCTCAGAACCTCCTTTTTCCACCTGTATCAGCATTTTTTAATTTTCAGATAGTGGAGAGAAAATAAACTCAAATACCCAAGCAAGTTTTTAGTACTGAAGGAACATGCAAAAATGCCACAGAAGGCACTCGAAGTTCTGTGCACCATTAGCGGAGCATCTCATGAACATTTACATAGAGCTGCAGCCACAGATTCAAACTCTGCAGAGAAAGAGACCCCAAAATCATGATGGTTAAAATGCTCATGAGATTTCTGCCATTTGCTCTGAAGACCTGCAATGAAGAGTGAGTCAATACCAAGCCACACCGAGCAGAGTAAGCAGTGCCGAATGGTTCAAAGCGCAGAGCCAATTAGAGCCTCTGGAGCCAAAAGGTGCTGCTCCAAGTGGGAGCACTGTATCATGGCTTCACACTCAGCACAGCAGCTTCTGTCCAGCGTGCCAGAGCTGAGACTTGAGCATCACAGAGAGTCAAAAAGGAAGGAGGAGGGGTCAGTGGACTTTAGCCCAAAGGAACATTTCTAAGGCTCCTTCCCTAGGCATTGGCAAATGTGTAACAAGCAACAGATGTCAGATCAGCAATTCCCCGCCTCTGAATCTCGGAAAGCCTTTGCTTTAAAACAGGTTTCTCCTAGCAAGTGCTCACCAATCTTCTGGCTCTTCTTTTCTGTCATCTTTGTCAGGAGTTGGTAAAAGGAGCGTGACACAGCACAGTATCACTGCCATCAGAGCAAAAGAAAAAACCTTGTTAGTACCCTGCAGTGCCACCCTCAACAGAAAAGGCAAAACATCACAAAGCATCAATAGAGCAGAAGAAAAGAAAAGATTAAGCTCAACTGTATTATGACTGGTATGGCTACCAACACCTATCAGCAGTAAACTGAGAATTTTTTAAAAACAGGCATTCTTAACTGTGCTTCTTTCCTTAATTCATTGAGTTTATAACTAAATTACGTAGATCAGCAGCCAAATTGGTTCATCGTTGCTCAACTCCAATTTAAAAGGACAAAGCAAGAAGCTGAAAAGTATAATATTTGGGGAACTGGATAGCTTCAGGGGATAGTTAATGATGGGATAGAGAGACTTGAATGCCTGCATCACTGGTTTTAATTTGGTTCAGGGCAGTAGTGACACAAAGTCATTACTGCATGAGAGATATTCATAGGTCTTTTGTGTGAGATGAGGTGGTGGTCTTAGTCTGTTCCTAGTTGGTGGACATCTGCTTTACAAAACCCAGCAGCACATCTCTGACTCTCAGCAGCTGGCAAAGTCAAAAAGCCAAGGCCAGGCTTGGGGAAGGAGCTACTGTACCACCCAAGCAACAGGCTGAAGTGTGCTGTGGGAACAGCCCATAACAAGGACACTGCCATGCCTCATCAGTGACACAAACAGCAACTGTCCCTGGGCAGCTCAACCCTTTCAGCAAAGACCAACATTTAACTAAATATGGAGCTGGACAATTAGCAAAGGCCTCGGGTAA
Source organism: Falcunculus frontatus (assembly GCA_013398115.1). NCBI lineage: Eukaryota > Metazoa > Chordata > Aves > Passeriformes > Falcunculus > Falcunculus frontatus. The sequence continues at coordinate 58,174 of VZRV01000998.1, read as the reverse complement.
CCCACTCACTTTCATGGGTTCTGTCATTTCCTGGACTGTTTTTGTTATTTGCTGGATGGCAGTAAAGCTGCTCTTGGACAATGAAATTTCTGATTGGGTTTTTATTGTTATAATTTGCAATGTGTTAGTGCCTGCAGGTCACAGACGGGATTATGACTTTGTTGTGATAGGTGCTCGCAAACCACTAGTAAGAGACAGTTCTCACTTTAATGACCTTACAGTTTAAACAGAAAAGCCTGAGAGTGAAGGAAGAAAAAAGATATTATTATCCTCATTTTATAGTGGGAGAGCAACTGCGCAGAAAGACAAACAGCAGTACGTCCTGAGGGGCTGAGCTCATGTTGCTCTTCCTGAACTCAGGGAAAACTGCAGATGTTCAACAGTACAGAAAAAAAGGGGCCAACATCACATAACAAGTTAAGGAGTAGAATCAGGACTCGGTGGGTCCCAAACTGACCTTGCTTGTTTAACAGCTTGCAGGGAAAATGTAGAAAAGCTGAAAAACCATGTTGCTTTCAGAGTTCTTGTTTGTGCTGCAGCAGCACCTGAACTTGTCGGTTCCTCAGGCTCTATGGTTTAGGAAGAGAAGGCTACCACAAGAAATGGCCAAAGTTTAAGGTCTTGTTTTTCAATCCTTCATTCTCCTTGTCCGAAAGAATTTCTATTGTGGTCCTCAAGGTGTGCAGGGGCAGAACTGTACTTACTGTGAATACCCTCCTCAATTTTCTCCAGAGACTGGATGCCTGTGAAGTGGTGGAAAGGATTTCGTGCACCCATGGTGCTCCTTGCTATCATATCAACCAAGTCCCTTAAAATGGATAGATAAAAATGAGCCCTTGGGATAAGAAGACAGTCTTCTAAATAAAGAACTGGACGTAAGAACAAATCTTCTCTCTCATTTGAAAATGATTTAAGAAACTGCCACATAAACCTTGTGAAAATCAATCAGGACACTGGATAAGTGTTAGAAACCAGTGCACACTTCCAAGTGCATAATTTATGTCTTGTTTGATAATTGGGTCTACCTATGGATGAAGAGATGAAAGTGAGCAAGACCTCTGAGTTTATATGCGGCAGCAGGAGGAAACACTCTTGACAAGAAATGATGGAGAAATCCTGAAAGCAGTCATGGTGCTCCAGGGTCTGTAAAACTAGTAAGCAAGTGATCCTTCTCAGATAACCAAAGCATCTAACCTCATTGTTGTACAGATTTTTCTAAGTAAATCATCAAGGTCACTCTTTACACACCTCTGATCAACCTAAATAGATAACTAAAATACTTAATGGATGAAGGACAACATTCCTGACATGGCAAAGTTAATTTTTCATAAAAATAGAAAATAAAAGTATTTGAAAAAAATATCTGACTGAGGAGACAAGAATTTGTGATTTAAAAAGAGCATAGGATCAGCTGGATTATCTCATCTGTTACCCCCTTGCCTCTTCTTCCTGAAATAAGAACTGAAGGAAATCCCAGTTGCAATATGTCGTGGTTTAACCCCAGCCAGCAACTAAGCACCACACAGCTGCTCACTTACTCCCTGCCCCCAGAGGGATGGGGAAGAGGGTTGGGGAAAAAAAAGAAAAATTCATGGGTTGGGACACAGACAGTTTAATAGGACAGAAAAGGAAGGAGGAAAAAATGGATTTACAAAACAAGTGATGCATAACAATAACAGCAGTAATAATAACAATATAATTAGAGTATCCAAACACAGTGACACACAATGCAATTGCTCACCACCTGCTGACTGATGCCCAGCCAGTCCCTGACCAGTAACCCCCAGGCAGCTTTCCCCCCAGTTTATAAAATGAGCATGACATCATACAGTATGGAATATCCCTTTGGCCAGTTCAGATCAGCTGTACCCGGCTCCATGTCCCCCCAGCTTCTTTTGCCCCCAGTCTACACACAGGTAAGAAGCCAAAAAGTCCTTGACTTAGTGTAAACACCACATAGAAACAACTAAAACATCAGTGTGTTATCAACACGATTCTTATACTAAATCCAAAAGACAGCAGTGTACCAGCTACTAGGAAGAAAATTGACTTTATCACAGCCCAAATCAGGAGAAAATAGTACCTGGGGTGGTCAATCATGCACTTTAAAAGGCAGCTGTGATGTGTTCAAGAATTCCATCATGTGGTTGAGAGGCCAGCAAAATTCAGATATTCTAGTTTCACTAGGTGTTTGCAGTTTAAAATTTTGCTCCAAATCAGAATAGCAGAATTCTTACCTCAAGAAAGCGGTGGAGAACATTAATTGCAGATTGATGGTAATAAGTGACTCAGCTTTTCAAATTTTTGTATTATTTTGCAATATATAATATTAAAGGAAATATTTTTAAACCAAAACTAATTTTGAAGGAAGAAATTGAAACGTTTAGCTTGGAAATGTCACAACTAGATGTTCCCACACTGTTGGAACATCCCTCCACCACTTACTCTTTTTTAAATGACATTTTCAGTGCAACTGACACAAGTTTGCAAAGCATTTTGATTTTAACAAGGTTGCATTTTCCGGTGGAAAGCCATTCTTTCAAAGGTTTTCCAACCAGCTCCACTGGAAATAGGTGACACAGGGCAAAATTGCTGAATTGCAAGTGGGATCCTGGAAGAGGGGCTGGACTGTGCAAGGCATAAGGGGTCACAGGGTACCCCATGGTTATGAAGGCTGAGAACCTGCTGCTTGAATCACCTCTGGCTACCCATATGCCTTGTCTCCGGTGGAACTTGTAGGCTGAACTGGCAGCAGCAACTGTGCGGGATTGTAAGGGGCAAAAAACCCTCAATATGTGGGCATGGCTACATGTTCAACCCTGCAATGTCCTTCTCTGCCATCCAAGTTTAGAAGGGATGGAAAGCAGGATTATCCCGAGATTGGAATAATGCTCAGTTCAGAATGGGAATCTTTAGCAAGCCAAGAATGTGGAGGTAGGATGAACAGTAACACGTGCCCTTAAATTCCCTCTGAGGGCTGATTTTGGTCCGGCGATGTCTACTTGTTGTGATTGGCAGAGGGGATGTGTCCCTCCACAAACATGGAAGAGAAGTTTAACTTGGTAGGTTCACACTGAAAGCAAAACTACTCAACTCTTTCAAAGAATTAAAGAAAAAGTCTAAGCCCTCTGAGAAGTCAGTACTTTTTGGAATGCACAGCTAAAGAGAAATCTGATCTGATTTAATGCAGTCCTAAATAAAGTTCTTTTTACATTCCACCACTTCCGAATGACCAAACAGATGGGCTAATACCAAAAACTCAAGCTGGGCACAAATGAGTTGGCCTTTTTTTTCCCCTTCCACTTTTCTCACAGGGAGTGCCATTTGAAATTATCTCCTTTCTTGTTAATTTAACGATTACCATCAGAAAGAGCCAGCGACTGAAAAATTATAGGCAGTAATTATGATCTTGCAGGCTCACTCTGGGACTCGATGCAGGGAAAACATTGGATTGTGAGAATGAGGCTGTGCTCCTTGGCAGATGCACTTTGGTGCATGCAGCCTGGAGATTTTGGTTGCCTCAGACCTTAGGGGCCCAGCTTGAGAAGCCTTCAGGAGGAAGAGTCACTGCCAGATGGCAGGCACATCTTGAGTTGGACACCCCTAAAAATACAGCCACTCGAAACCTTTATCCATCACTTGTGAAGAGCTGAGTGTTTTTTTAACCTGATAAAAAAGTAAAATCACATATTCCTCCTCCATGGCTGGATGTACCAGTTCAGGTAAACGGTAGATGGACCAGTTAATGTCTTTAGACACTATGTCAAATGATAAATATTTATCATGTTTCTGTATTAATTCGTGTGAAGACAGATACATATGTATGACACTGCAGAGGCAGAAACACACGCTCAAAGCCAGCTGGATATTAGAGTGTTTAGGAACAGGCTGTTGAATAAAGCTCAGCTTTCCAGTTATGCCCATTGCCTGACCACCTTTGGAGCCATGTCGCCCCTCAGAGATGAGGGAATTCCCAGCACATCTGAGGGCTGCCATGACGGCTGTCGTGTAAGCCCCAAAACACCGAAGGCGGGACCCACGGGTAGCGAGAAAAAGGGAAATAAACGATGTCAAACCCCTGGTGTTCCACAGGAAATACCGGGACGGGGAAAGGACGCCCCACGAGGGCAGCCGCAGCCGCCAACATCCGCAGCCCCCTGAGTACGCCAACCCCGCGGCCCCGGGGCGAGAGCGGAGCCGGTGCCCGCTGTCCCCGCGGTGCCGGCGGGTGGCCGGGCCGGGTCCCCGCGGCAGGACAGCGCTGTCCGCCCCCCCGGGCCGGAGGAGGCGCTGCCTTCCACATTGGCTGGGGGCCCGCGCACCGCCTCCCCCGGCCCCGCTTCCCCGCG
>VZRV01000998.1:19954-53192 GCA_013398115.1 Falcunculus frontatus | reverse complement strand
CGGGGGCCAGGGACCCGTCGTCCCCCTCAAAGTTTGTTGGCGGCGTGGGTGGGAGGGGGGGTTTCGGGGAATGACACCGCCTGCCCCGACGGCGGAACGGGCGGAGGGGAGGAGGCTGCCTGCGGAGCATCCCTCCCCGTGATCCGCCGCCGCGTCCCGCCGCGATCGCGACCCACGCTGCGGCAGGGGCCGGGGACCGCGCGGGTCTCGCCCCTGCCCCGGGCACGGCCCCGCGTCGCCGCCTCGGGCGGCTGGGGCGAGTTGGAGGTAGCCCGGAGGTCACCCGGGAAAAACCGGTGGTCCGAGGAGCGCAGTTTGGCTTCGCGAGCCCGGCCGGAGGAGAGGGGACCCGGCGGCCGAGGGGAGCCCGGCAGCGGGCGGGGGTGCGGGCGGCTGGAGGCGTTATGGCTAACACGCGTCTATTCTTCTGTGCGCGGAGCCGACAGCCTCCCGGGCTCCCACAGGACCTTATCTGACATCGGAGGTCTCTCCTCTCGTCCTGACCCACTGGTGATTTACAGCGGGTGGCATTCAGACCGGCTTTTCTGTGCACTTTTCCTCTCAAAACTCTGCCTTTGAGGCTGTAACCGAAATAAAAGGCGGTTCGCAATTTTGTGCGCAATGATGTTCCCTTAAAAAATGTCACTTAGTCGTCCAGCATCCTCAGAATATCCCGGCAGGGTTTGTTGGTTGGTTGGTTGGTTTGTTTTTGTCTGAAATTCGGAAGTCTGGGGGGGAAAGAGCTGAAAAAGAGTGAGCCTTTTAAACTTCACGCAGCGTTTGTCATGTGAAATCTTCATCTGTTGAGAAATAATTTTGAGTAACCAGATGGGCTTATTTGAAATGGGCATCTTTTTGTCTCAAAGACGTCTGCAAATCTCCATTGAGAACACCCCTGGATGAGGTATGTACCAAGCCTTTGGTAGGAGAGAGCTCGTTACTGTGATTGCACTTTGATTAAGTAAAATGGTGTCAGAAGATGAAGTCCATAGTTTTCCTTCTTTCTCTAAAATTGTCATCAGTGTTATTTTCTGTATAGCAGCAAATGATAATATTAACAGTTTCGGCACATGTTTTCTTCTTTCAGAAGATAAAGGGACATATATAAGATAGAACCAGATAGCAAAATGCTCCTTGAGTATCTACTAGGGTTTTGCTTGTTTTTTTTTTTTAATAGTGTAGCTTTTTTAACCTGCTAAAGGTTTAGTAATTTTTTTTTTTTTTTTCTTAGATGTATCGTGTTGTTTTCATTGTTATTGTTCACCCTTTCTTAAAGGAATATGGCATTCTCTGCTGAGGGTAGCATTGCTTTTAGTGCAAAGAATCAGGGTGATACTGAATATGATGTTTAATAACAAAATGTCCAACATTGCAAAAATTACTTGGCTGTGCTTAATTCTTTTCCTATTATACCTCATATCAACCACCAGCATGGGCTTTTTCTTCTCAAGAAGGGAAAAAGCCCTGTGACTATAGCAGGAATATTTATTATTCAGGCAGAGTTTATTAAATCAGTCATAAAAAAAAATGAACGTAACATCTTTAAACAGTTCAGAAGATGAATGTGTAATTCCTGATTTGCTTGAGGTTAAAATTAGTTTTGTAGCAACGAGTAACAGCTTTGCTTTATTATCTGTTGGTCTTTGGAATAAGAGGCAGAACCATTTGAATAAAACCATTTTAAAGCAGAATTGCTAAAAGCAATAATTGTTTGACAGAGCCAGCAGGCATCTATTGCCAGAAGGGGAAAAAAAAGTTGGCTAGATAGGGAAATCTACTTATTTGCTGAGAATTTAGCTTGTTGACCATTCTGTGATACCTAAACTCAAAGGAATGGAATCAAAACATCTATAAAACTCAAGGTGCAGGTGGAAGCAGGTTATAGTATTGAGAGGATGAGCCGGTGGATGCCTTTGATCCTGGCTGTTGTTCTTTCGTGAATGATGTGAGCTCAGTTGCATAAAGGACCCCGTTAAAGGCTTCATGCTCTGTTGAAGGACTGACAGGACTTAGCCAATGCAAGCCTTTCTTTAACTTCCCCTATTAGAAGTTTTTGATTGGGCAGCAGAAGTTTAGAAAGAAATAACTTTTTCTTTCTTTCTTTTTGAAGCCATTTTTGACTTTCAGCCTTTAATGTGGCCATCTCAAAATGCTTGCAGACTGTCATCCCACTGGGAATTTTGGTGCTGAAAGTGCTGTGCACTAGAGAGTGAAAGCTGACATGGTTTTCTTTTCTATTGAGTAGAGGTGAGGAAGGTGAGGAGATTAAGAAGCCAAATATATTAATTTAGTATTGCCCAAGATTTTTACGAATGCATTGCCATTCTTGATTCTGCAGGTCTCGTGCACTGTCTTCCACTCACCTAGTTCCTCTAATTCTGGATGGTTTTAAGAGAAATTACTGTAACTTCTCAAATGCAAACTTTGTGACCTCTATAGTCATATAGTCACCTACCTAGGCATCCACAGAATTCATTTTTCTCAATGGTGATTGCTCTTCATTTCTTTCCAGATGTCTATTTTGTCTTTATCTGACAGTCCTCGTGAAACAGTAAATAATTTTTTTGCTGCAATTTCCCAAATAGTTTAGGCTATGTAATATGATGAATGTTCTACAAAACCACTCATCGACCATTTAGGTGAGAATTTGGAGATTTTTCTCCTCTCTAGCAGCAAATTCACAGTCTGCTGATGATTTAAAATTCGTACTGCGGGCGACCCTAACTCTGGGATTTGGCCAAGTTCAAAGCAGCTATGCAGATGGACACACAAGACAGAAGGCAGAGCGAAATAGACCCTTTTAATCATAACAAGGCTGCTCTTGTTTTCTTATCTACAGTGGAAATGCATGCAAGTCCCTTGTACCTAAAAGCAAGCTTGCAAATGTGCCAGAATAGACAGCAAGAGCATTTGTTATTAATGCAAAGTTAAAAATGTGTCAACCTGTCGTCTCAGTACTGCTCTGTATGTCTCCATTTCTGGACTGACACTGTACTGCTGCCAAAAGTGCACATCCCATCGCTGTTGGTGGGATAAGGATTTCCCCCCAAGAACTCACACCCTTTGAAAGTGTGTGGCTTTGTTAATGATCGCTGAAACCAGCTATGACCTGTCCTTTTGAAATGGCTATAATGACTTATAAATCAATTTCTCGTTAGAAAGAACTTTTCTCTTTTTTTTCCCTTTTTCCTGAAGGTGCCATTGTTGCCCATGAAAAATGATTTGATTTGCAACATAAGGTCGGAGCACATTTTGTTCTGCCATTTGTGCCTCATGCAGGGGCATTACGGTGACACACTCCCCAAGCTCGGTTCTGCCTCTATTTAGTAGGAACATCCTTTCTTGGTGAAACTGGCCACATCCAAATTACAAAACAGGTATTTCATTACATCATGTGTTAGTATAATGGTCACTTCTTACACCTTGGCTGGACTGTTGGTGAAAGTGGATATTTTATACAGTTCAGATGTTGTGTTGTTCGTGTAGATTGAGGGTAGATGGCATCAAATAGTACCTCATCCTGTGTTAACCTCTTTTATGACAATTATGTATTCTTAAGAAAGGTGCGTTTACTCACTACAAAGTACTGAGTGGGAGCAGGTTCTGCACTGTCAATTCACTTTCAGCCCTCACTGGAGTAGTTTCCATCTTTCTGCATTTCAGGAAACATTTCAAAGTTTGTGTTTAGGATCTTGGGGGTTGCTACCTTCCTGTTCTGCTGAGTATGTGAAACATGTTTTCAGAAATCATTGGTTTTAGTCAGTTGTACCTGTTTTAAGGAATGCAGCACTGAAGTCCAGACTACGTACATGCCTGGAATATTAGGTGACACATGCATATATACATGTAAAATAACTTTTACAGGATCTCAGTGATAGATATACTAGTTTTAGATTCTTGCTTTTAGCCAAGAAGGCTGTGTATAAGGGAATTCTAAAGGATATTCAGCAATCATCTTGCCTGTATTTTTTGTACCTACACTAGTAGCTTGTCTGCATGTACTCTAGCGCTTGAAATGTGAGCTTGTGCATGACATACTGCAGGGTTTGTGAGACTTCAGTTCTTCCTCTAGACGTGGGTTTTTTTTGTTTATGTCTATTTGTAGGTTTATGCATGGAAGTATACCTATATATATAAAGTCATAACTCATCCCTCAGTATATTTTAACTATTTCTCCAAATCTGATGTAATATTGGTTGGAGTCTCTCCACAATTCGTTGTTCTGGCTACTTGGATATCAAATTCTACTGTAATTCTTTCTCACTTCTCCTCTTCCCTCCCTCTCTCCTTTTTTTAAAAAAAGAAAAGCATCTGCATATTTCAAAGACATACACCATTGCCAAGCAATCTGGTGTAGTGGCTTAATATGCTGGCAAATAATTTCACAAGTTATTTGTGTGTGTGAAGGCAGTATATTTGAATATCATTATATTGTGAATGTAACTATGACAGTTATCTGAGATTATTTAAATCCTAGGAAAGGCCAGACAGCTCCAGAAATGAAAGAATATTTTTCATTTTTTAATTGGGAGTGTGCATTTCTGTCCTTTGCTAATGCTGTTGGCATGGGACATTGCAGTTGCCAAAAGCCTTTTTATCCTAGCTTTTGAGCATTGCCAATACTTTATGGCCTAAAAAAAGTTTGCAGGAGAAGCAGACTCTTGAAGACTGAGGTAGAAAGGTTGATGCTTTGCGATGTGTTGCTGGCCTTCTGTGCACTAACTTTTTGTCATTGCCTGTGAATCCCTTTTTCACTTTTGGTGTGTTTATCTGCTGTGTGGGTCATTCAATGGCTCCATTTGAGCACTCTCTTCCTTTCCACCTCTGAAGTCCGTATCCTGTATGTCATTTTCCTTATGCAGTTTGATTTTTGTTAATGTCTCTGGCCAAATTTGCTCAGCTAACCTCTCCTGAGTGTCCCCAGCCTGGTCCCAACTGTCAGTGTGTACAGTGCTGTCCTTTTCCTTGACCTTACCAAGGATGGCTTCTCAGAGCCCTTTGCATCTTCCTTCGTCGTTTGAATATAGATCAGAAATGGACTTTCAAAAGAGCAAGTCATTGCCTGCAGAGCGAGCAGTGGATCTGTTCTTTCTTTCTGGTGAGATCTGAAAAATCCCACTAGCTATATCCTTCAGCTTACGGAGATGTCTCTGAAGTTTGCACAGCTCAGAAGAGGAGGGAGGTTTTCTCTCGTGAATTTTCTCCTTCACCTGATCTGCTTTCCTTCAGCCTATCACAAAGGCAATTCTTCTCTGTCTCTAAAATCTGTATCCTTGCCTCACAAAGGCACTTCCACTTGTGTCTTCCTTTCTTACCTTTCTCCACTTTGCTCCTGTCTCACCTGGAGATGTCTTATTCCCAGTATGAGGGCAATAGTTGTCTTTCCTCTCTCCTACCAATCCTCACCACACCAGTAACTTAACCCACATTACCTTTGCTCTTAGCATCTCCTTGCTATCTCATGATTTCTTTAATTAAAACTTGTTAGAGCCAGTTTGTTGCGGGGGGATGAGAAGGCAGACATACACTCTGTGCAGTTTATGAGTATTCTCCCTGGAGCCTGATGTTTTTGCTATCATTCTGTCTCTAAATCTTACTCTTTTAATAAAGTTCACTAATATTTTCTGCTGCAACAAATTCGTGACCTTCTGTGTTCTGCTCTGGCCATTGCACGGAAACTATTTTCTAGGAGTGGTTCTCTTCCCCTCTCTCTCACTTCTTCCTAATAAATGTGTTTTTCCTCCAGTTTGGTCCTCTAGATGTTACATTCTTCTGGAGACCTTTAGCATTTAGCATCCATTGGAGCCTGGTCTTTTATGTCCTGCTCTGTTGTTTCAAATGACTTCTCTCCCTTAAACTACATATTGTGTACTAAGCTGCCATTTCTTCTGGGTACTTCCAGGAGATTGAGTGTTCAGCCCCCATCTCTTTTGCACCTCTCTGGGCTTCTCTGTCCCCGTTTAACATTTATGTCAATTCTGCTCAGCAATAAGTGCCTGCACCTTTTGGCATTATAGAATGGCTAGAGAAGAGGCTGGAAATGACAGGATTTCTTCTGGAATATTGAAATCCAAGATAAACTCTTGTGAAAAAGAAAAAATTTGAAAGTTCAAAATTAAGCACCTTAATTTCTCTTCCATTTTCTTTAAAATGTAAATACCATAGCATTGTATCAAACTTTTCATATTATCTGTTCATTCTGCTTTACTGGAAAAAAATACAAAGTCATTTGTTGGGAAACCGGTACCTAAACTGGAGCTGATTTTTCACAAACAACCAGGTCACAATTGCTTCACTGTTTCCTTTCATCTGAGTCTTTCATACTTCAGCAAGACTCCTCATTCTCTTTCAAAATTTCTGTCTTTAGATGAAATGAAGATAATGTAGACTAAACTGTGAAAGATCTTTAAATCCTATAGTTTTAAAATAGCCACCTCTGCCTTCTGTCATTTCTCCCAAAAGCTGGGCAGAGCAGGTAGCTGTAGTTTCCCATTTATGTGACCCTGATGGTCCCCTTGCTGGTTTGTGACTTCAATACTTCATCTTGTCTACAACTTGGTAGGAAATGTGTGTCTAAGGGGTTGTATTTTACAAGCTGAGGGGTTTTGGGTGATCTCATGAGTTCTAGAGATTTTTCACAGGCAGATGGGGCAGCTGCCCCCGCTCTTCCTCCCCTGCATCTGGATGGGACACAGGAGGTGCATCCTTGGTTTGCTTAATTCAGAGAAAGGGCTTCAAGCTAAGCCTCTCACCAGGCATGCACCCTGCCTCCTGGAATACCAGTTGGTGCCTTTACTTCCAGATGTTTGGCTCTCAATCCAACATGGAACAGCTCGAGCAGTTTAGAGATGGGCAGCAGGATGTAGAGGTTGCCAGCACACTCACCTGGCTCACAGAGAGCGAAGTTTGGGTCCTTCACCTGCACCAGAAGGAGCAGGACTTCAGCCTTGTTCTTGAACCTCTCTGATCTTAGACACGTGTATATCCTCTGGCTGTTTGGGACATAAGGCACAGCCTCCTTTTCTCTGTACCTGCAAGTCACTTGTGCTAAAACTGGTGCACACATCTTGCCAACAAAGCTCTGGGGGGAGGAAATAATACTACTCCTTTTAAAAACATTGTCCATCACTGATTAACACCCTGTTTTCCCCCTTGTTTTGTTTTTGTTGTTCAGGTTGTCGGCTGCTGGATGCTGGGGGGTGTCACATAGGAGCCATTTGCCCACGAATTGGAACAGTCTGGCCCTTATCCTGCTAGTGTGCAAACGGTATGTTAATTAACATAAATAACCATGTAGCTGTGCCTTCCTGCTAATTAAGGTTCAACTTGCCAAAGATATGATCATGTTACATAAGAACAAAATTTGGTTCATTACTTGCATGTCCTACTTTACCCCATCACTGATAGTGCCTTGCCGTATCTAGAAGATAACATCCCTCATTTGCTCCTCTCCTAGCGTCTGTGCTCCTTCCCGATCCCTCGCGCAGAGAAAATTCTGACTGAAATGAATGCAAGTTTTCCTGAATTAGGAGTGACAGCATATTTGCCACTTTTAGCCTAGGAGTAGCACAGTTTTGGAGATGGAGTAGTAAACCAGTAAATAGGATAGGGGTAACATTTCCTTCGCATTCTTCTCAACATGTGTTTTTCCTTGCTTGGTGTTACTGAGTCTGAGAGTGCCATTTCTCAGTCTGCACATTTCTTTCTCCAAGGCTTGGAAACCCTCTTCTGTCCTCGAAGCTGTATTGTTCATCACCATATGGGATAAGGTAATTATTAGCCATATAAATTTTCATTTTATAGGACAGTTCTAATTCCTAGAGGCCAACAGTTACCATGGTAGATCTCATTTCTCTCACAGTTTTACAGCTGACTGCATATACGAATGTAAATTGCTGCTGTTTCTCCTGTGTTAGTGCTTTGTGGACCCAGTTTGGGAGGAGTCCCTGTGTATTGGGCACTGTGCAAACTTATCAGAAGATAATGCCCTTCTCTGAATGACTTAGAACCTTGCAACATGTAAACAAGGAGAATGCATTTATGTATTTTTGTGCGTTCAAAAACTGTTTGAATTCTTCCTACTTGTCCTTTAGCCTGTTCTTATTTAACTATGATTATTATAAAAGAAATATATAGACATGGAGATCAAAATATTTTCTAAATGGAAGGTTTGATTGTGGATTTCCCTTTCTTGTTTTGATTCCTTTTCTTACCATGTCAACATTTTTGCAGTTATCAGTATCATCATTGTATTGCTCATAATTACTTTTTGAGGAAGAGCGTAAATACTCACTGTTTCTATTCAGGCTATTAAAATTGCTTTATCAATCATCCTGGTTTGAAAATTGTAACAAATTCAGCTCTTTTTATAGACAATGATAAAAACTTTCCAGCTCTCCTTCTACCTCAGAACAGCAGTAGAAGATGGGTAATAGCATTTTAATGAAGTCACGTTCTTGTTCCCCAAGTGAATTGGTGTTGTGGACCAACAAGAAGTCCAGAGGAGGTATAATTCTCCCTGTTGTCCTTGATGATGAGTTACCAGCCTCTTGTGTACTACGTATTTTTTATTTTACCTAAAGTGTATTTATATTCTGATATCCGAGCATCTTTAGGGCTATATGTAACCACACAGTGGAGGGCACTAGTAAGACTTGCCCCCTCAACTCTTCACTAATTCTTTCACTCTGAAGGTAAAGCCTTACAAAGTTGTGTCTTCAACCTTTGAGTGATGTTTAACACCTCCTACGTTTTATCCCTGGTAAAGAAGGCAGGGAAAAAGGGCTGGAGGAAGTTGAATGCGTGTCGCCGCAGACAGCTAAGCTGAGAGTTTGTCAAAGCCACTCCATCTAGTGGCAATCCTTCACACAGCTGGTCTGGCAGTGCCCATCAGCAGCTGCCAGATGATGGGAGAAAGGTCCAAAATGGTGTTCAGCTATGAGTGTTATCGTCTGGTCTTCATGATAAAAGATCCTTGAAGTTTTTCTCTGTTGTTTAGTTCTTATCCGCAATCATAATTCAGCACTTGCCATGAATTGCTGCATGCAATTGTGGAAATGCATCAAAAATTTTGAGTGCCAGTGTCGATGCAGATGCTCCTTTCATATTTAATCAATGTTTCAGTCTTCTAAATGCTGTTTTAAAATGAGTGAGGTAGTAGAGCTCATTTATGGAAGGAATGAAGCTGAGAGCTTTGAAAACTCAAAGAAGTTGGAAGAGTGGATTCTGGCAGGGCAGGAGAGTTCTTGGCACGGCAGGGAGGCTCTCCCTTCCTGCCACCCTGCCCACGAGGGGAGCTTTCTGCAGTACACAGCTGTCACTCCAGCCCCATGCAGAGAGGATGAATCTGTGTGGGGGATGCTTGTTCCCTGGGGAGGCTCTGAGAACCCAGAGGGGCTCCTGGAGTGTTTCATGTGGAAATGGACATGACTCTTGGGCAGTGTGTGTTTGGACTCTTGGGCAGGATGGGTTTGGGTTGTATTGAAGCCAGCTGCAAAGATCAGTGTGGCTGCATGGCGTGGGGTGTCTGCTTTCATGGGCAGTGCCTGCTCACCACTCCAGGTTCGGACAGAAATGCTCAGAGCCAAAATGTGTGTGGCACTGGCATGTGCACCTGACCATATGAACGACCAAGAACAAGACCATTGCTTCTGCTATTGGCTTTTCTTTCTATGTCAAATCATGCAGCACCTGTGACCTGATAACTGCAGTGCCAAAGGTCCAGTCTTGTTTTCACCAGACAGCTGTGGAAAACCTCACCAGTCTCTTCAATGCATTTTAGTAGTGAGCTTATACTTTGATAAGCTAGTATCTAAATTAAAATAAATGAATTTCCTGTAAAGTGTAATTCCAGATCAGGCAAGTGGTTGTTTTACTGCAACTTTAATAAAAGTCAACTGCAGCTGGAATAGGTGCATGCACACATACTGCTAGAAATTTCCAATTAGGATATTCCCAGCAGCAAACAAAAACAAAATTAATGTCAGCAGCATCCCCCAAAGCCTAAACTACACTACTAATGAACTCCCAAGTACTCTCAAAGAAAACTCTCTTCGCAGAGACAATAAGGTAAAAATTACTGTAATAATCTCAATGTAAAAATACAGAGGGAAAAAAAAATCATTGACATTCAAAGTAAGCCTTGCCTCTCCTGATCCCATTAACCGTGTTGTTAGCATAGCATATGCATGCATAGTGATATTGTCACATAATTCACTGCCACCTTCAAAAGAGCACACAAGAATTCATGTTCTTTCATTTGTATTTCAAATAAAGGTAGAGGTTGCATGACACCTAATTCTGAGGAAGTCTGTACTTGACATGACTCCAGCAGGGACCAGCTACCTGATAACAATTTGTTTGTCTGTCTAGCAGAAGTGCTCAGTTGAATACAATTTATGAAGCTTTCCTCAGACATAATCTTCTCGACATGGGGCTGTGGCTTTACTCATTAAAATGGTTGCCTTTCTTTTGTCAAAAATAAGCTTGAATAGCAGAGGATACCACAGCAATCTTTACATATTTATGGAGCTACTTGTTTTATTTACTGGATTTTTGGATAGTTTTCAAATTAATAACACATTCTTCACTTCTGGTTTAAGAATGGTGGTACAATGCCAAGTTTAAAGTTGCCAGACTTCACCCAAAGCAGATTTGTCAGCAGAGTCACCTTTGCAGCGTGTAACATCTGCAAATTCTCTAGGAACAGCTGTAAAACACCTTCTGGAAGAAGGTGTTTCCATATTAGATGATTGCTGTTCATTTTTAATGTATGCTTCAGTGACATTTCCCTCCCTCACTGCTCACGCCCTCAAGATTAAATTCCTTAATATTGTCTGTCTGTCTAATAATTGTTATTTGCTGAGCAAACTGTGTCTGCAGAAGCTGACTCAGCCAGTATATTTTGTGTGTTGCGACTCTCTTAGTAAGGATTGTTTGTACTCATACTTCTTTGCAGCACTGGAGTTGCAGTGTCTTCTGAAGGTCTAAGTTCATCTATTTCCTTTAATAATCAACGTCCAGCCTTGCTTAATAAAAGGCAAAACTTTAAAGAGTTATATAAAAAATCTTGAGTGTTCAGATGCTGTAAGGGTAATATAAATATATCATCAGCCAAGTGATCTCTGCTTTTTTTGGAAATGCTCATGATTTAGCATATTTTTAAATTCTGCTATTGTTGTTGAGAGGCATCCTTTTCTTCTTTCCTGTAGTTTTCATGGGAAGAGAGAACTGTGGTACCTACTGCGCAAGTCTTCTCTTTAGGACTTGAGGTGATCAGTGCTCTGATTTTGGCAGTTAAACTCTTGTAGCCTTTCTGACCATTTATTGTCAGTTGTGTAAAGTGAACAGGTTAAGTCAATACAAACCTATAAATGGCATCTGGAATTTCTTGAGTGCAACAATTTCCTCCATACTAAAAGCAAGAAGAAGATTGGTTTGCTCCTGTTGCTGATTAATCATCAGGATGTCCCGTAGCAGATGCAGAATATTGGTAGCACACAGAGTGATTCTGTCTCTTACATTTGTATTCAGACCACTCTCATCCATTGAGGTGGTGGAAGAGGGCTCTAAAGCAGATGTTCAATCCCCAATCATGGCATTTTTTATTGGCAGAGTAATATAAAAGAGTGCAACATAGCAAGAGCTGTAAGACTTGTCTTACATGTCGATGCATGCTCAGGTGCTGATGGGGGTCCTCTCGCAAGGGAACCCTGGCCAGGAGTTTTTCCCTGCAACTGATCACCATCTGTGAGCTGTACTTGCCAGAACTCAGAGACCGCTGGCTGCCTGGGGACCTTCTGCTGGATCTCCCCAGTTTCAGAAGGGACAGAATGTTTTTGAGGGTGTCCCTAAGGGGACGAGTTACATTCCAGTGCTTCTCGCAGAAGCAGTGGCTCCTGGTCCCTTTTGCCTGGAGTTTTGGCCACTGCTGCACCCTGATCTAAACATGGTGCCATGTTTATCTAGGCAAGCTTGCACTGCCCTGATTGCAGCTTCTGGTCTGTACAGAGCAGATCACTGATTCTCTCACTGACTTAACAGCGCTGGTCACCTTTCCTGAAGCTGTGGACAGAGCTGGGTAACAACCCACCTCCCTCACATAGCCCAAACCTCCCAGTTACCTTAGTTTGCTTAGCAAAAGGAAGGAATACAGTAATCTTTGTATATGAATGTAATGAAGCTATGTATTTATAGATCAAGTACCTTGCTAATAAATTTGCAGTAGCAAATTCAGGATGTTAGTAGACCTCAGATTGCTATAGCAGGATAATAAGAATATACAGGCGTACTGGGTGGACTGTGAAATGTGGAGTGCATGGCTCTGTCCCCATTGCCTCTCTGTTGTCAATTTTTCAAAATCCTCAGTGCCTTTTGAAAGAAAAACAATGAAGGTGGTGACTCAGTTTAGTGCTGCTCCTGCAGTGGCACTTGGTATTATCTAAATGAAGCAAGCCCAAGGAATATTGGTCTGCAAGGTACTTTGCAATCAGAAGCTGAGAAAAATATCTTTATGGTGCAGCAGCTCAGAAGGTTTTGATGAGAAATGAAAATTGCTTTCCTGTGAAACACTCAATTCCCTGTGCCTCTGTTTTTCACGTCACTTCTTAGTGTAATTCAGTTTTAGTGAAATCCAGGTGATTTCTTTCTAAGTGCTCAACCCACCCTGATCTCCCACAGTGGCAAAGCCTAGACCTGTGCTGAATACCAGAGAAGGGTTGATTTTGTTTGGCAGAGTTCAGCTAAGTTGTTTGTGGAGTTTGTCTCCCTGTTTATGTTAATGAAGTCTGATCTTTTCTCCATATAGGATTTCCTCCGATGCATTTTTCCATCCCCCAAGTCTCTCTGAAACCAACAAGACTGGGGTTATGAAGTCAATCCTAGATGGCCTCGCAGATACAACTTTCCGAACAATCACAACAGATCTCCTTTACGTGGGCTCCAACGATATCCAGTACGAAGACATGAAAGGCGACATGGCATCCAAGCTGGGGTACTACCCCCAGAAATTCCCTCTTTCTTCCTTCAGGGGTGATCCTTTCCAAGAAAAAATGACTGGAGGAGATGATTCTCTGCTGAGCATTATTCCCTCAGATCAGGTCAACATCACAGAGTTTTACAATAAGTCCCTGTCCACTTTTAAGGATAATGAGGAGAATATACAGTGCGGGGAGAACTTTATGGATATGGAGTGTTTTATGATCCTGAACCCCAGCCAGCAGCTGGCCATTGCTGTGCTGTCACTCACCCTGGGCACCTTCACAGTCCTAGAGAACCTCCTCGTCCTGTGTGTCATCCTCCACTCCCGAAGCCTCCGATGTAGACCCTCCTACCACTTCATCGGCAGCCTGGCTGTGGCAGACCTCCTGGGCAGCGTGATTTTTGTCTACAGTTTTGTGGATTTCCATGTTTTCCACCGGAAGGATAGCCCCAATGTCTTCTTGTTCAAACTGGGTGGAGTTACAGCCTCCTTCACCGCCTCTGTAGGTAGCCTTTTCCTCACGGCGATAGACCGGTACATCTCTATACACAGGCCACTAGCTTATAAAAGGATTGTTACCCGACCAAAGGCTGTCGTAGCATTTTGTGTGATGTGGACCATCGCTATTGTAATAGCCGTTCTTCCTCTGCTCGGCTGGAACTGCAAAAAGCTCAATTCTGTTTGTTCGGACATATTCCCTCTCATCGATGAGACGTACCTGATGTTCTGGATCGGGGTCACCAGCGTCCTCTTGTTGTTCATTGTCTATGCCTACATGTACATTCTGTGGAAGGCTCACAGCCACGCTGTTCGCATGCTGCAGCGAGGCACGCAGAAAAGCATCATCATTCAGTCGACAGAGGATGGTAAGGTACAGATCACTAGGCCTGATCAAACTCGTATGGACATCAGGTTAGCCAAAACTTTGGTCCTTATCCTAGTCGTTTTAATCATATGCTGGGGCCCTCTCCTCGCCATCATGGTGTACGATGTCTTTGGGAAAATGAACAAGCTCATCAAGACTATCTTTGCCTTCTGTAGCATGCTCTGTTTGCTGAATTCAACAGTGAATCCCATCATCTATGCTCTGAGGAGCAAGGACTTGAGACACGCCTTCCGCAGCATGTTCCCCACCTGCGAAGGGACTGCGCAGCCCCTGGATAACAGCATGGAGTCTGACTGCCAGCACAAACACGCCAACAACGCGGGGAACGTGCACAGGGCTGCCGAGAGCTGCATTAAGAGCACAGTTAAGATTGCCAAAGTTACCATGTCTGTCTCCACGGACACAACTGCTGAAGCGTTGTAAGTCAGAGACTTCTCAGCTTTGTGAGAGAAGGAGTTTAAGTTTAAAAAAAATAAAAATTTTAAAAAATCAACAACAGAGAAAACCAAACCCATGGCTTAATGTGTTTGTACCCTCCTGTAATATTTTTTGGTTTGTCATTGTAAGCTGAGCAATGATTGTGTTAAGAACATTACCATCAGGCAGTTCTTCAGGTTTTACAATTAGGGATTCTAGCTAAATTTTCACAAGTTTTTCTCAAAAGGTGTTTACTGAATAGTAATGTTTCCTGAAAGAGCACAGAGAAAATACCAGATTAGCAATCGCTCCTTTGGGGGTGTGAAGAAGAATTGTGAAACCTAGTTGAAAAATAACGCGTCCTAAACCGATACCATCAAATAACAAAAAAAAGCCTTGTAATCATGCTGTTCATTTCAATGTGAAATGTACTTCATGTCTGTAAGTAATAGGAGTTTCTGATTTTTTCCAAAAGCAGCAGTGCTGAGTTTAGAGGTTTTGTAAAATGTGTTGTGTCCCGTGAATTGTGTGCTGTTTTATTATGTGTTATTGATATTTGTCTGATTAAACAAAGTGATAAGGTAGAATTCCGTGGAAATAACGTGAAACGTGATATGTAAACCCCATTGAAAACACTTACTGTATTTGAAGAATTCCTATGAGGTATTTTGGAAATTTTACACTTTTAGTGGTCTTCTGTGGACTTAGAGGAGAGGTTTTGTGTTCTTCTACTAAAATTATTTCCCCACTACCTTTTACTTTCACATGCATATGAGACTAACAGCAACAGAGGAATAGAGGAGGAATGTGAGAAAGGAATGCACTGGTTCAGACTTTTAAATACCACTGCGTTTATACAGAAGGATGTTTATGGTTGCACAGACTACTGCCCTGCTCTCGGGCATTGCGTGAATACGAACACTAAAAAGCAAAGGTCCCGGATATTGGCTCCTTTAATAGGCATCTGGTTTTAAGCCATGTGCTGGTGTTGGACCACTGAAGACAGCATGTGTCAGACTCAATGTGCGATGTTATCACTGTGCAGTCGATGTATACTTGAAATGTGTCACATTCCTGTATCCCAGGTCTAAGCAGATTCAGAGCCTGAGATGCCAAACTCCCGTCTTCACTAAAAGAGGAGGAAATATTGTCAGACTTAGACATTTTCTTATTATGTGAGCGTGTATATAAGTAAATATCTCCGTGTGTGTACATGTGTGTGCGTGTGTGTGTGTGTAAGTATACTAATCAGTGTGAGTCATGGTAGCATAGCTAAGATAGGACACTATGACCAAATGTAACTGTATTTCCTGTTGCACGCTTTGCACATGAATTCTGTTTCTAAAATTGAGTTCTTCCAATTGATTACTGATGAAAGAACCATATTGAGAATATCTCGATCCACTCTGAGATGTGTATCCATGTGCTAGAGGAAGCAACCTTTCAGTTGCACTTGAGAATGAAGGGAAACAAGAGGCAGAGAGCATGGAATGAACCCGAACTGGCAAATGCTGCAGCTGTTGATGGTGTTCCTGAAGACTGAGAAAGCCAAGAGTAAATGGTAGCTTGTTCTAAGACTGTAAGTATTCAAATCTGATAGCTTGCAATGAGGTGCATCTCACTGAAACCACTGACAAGGTTTGACACTACCAGGAAGAAGTTACTGAAGGAAAACAGTGACTCTGTTCCATGGTGGGACAGTTTCTGCAGCCTGGGACTATTACAAGGAACATGCTACCAGATAGTCTTTGAGGCGTGGCTATTCTGTGATTCTGTTCTGAGTCATAAGGTCTGGGATCCTCTTCTCTGCTGCCTTGCTTTTTCAGACCATTTCCTCACCCTTCTGGCTGATCTGCCAAAATAGCTGTAAATGCAGCTTAGTCCTTTAGCTGCCTGACGCTTGCCGCAACAGGGGTGACTTTCTCCATGGCACAGGGCAAGTGGAGCCAAATCCATACTGCCCTGCCACCCATCCTTGTGCTTGTGTAGGGAGAGAGAGGGGGCAGCAGCCCAGGGTCTCTGGCTCCCTCAGTGCAGGCCAGAGCAGCCGGTTGAACGAACACCCTACCCCTTTCAGCCAGTGGCTCTGGGGGGGTGCAAGTGGCTCCAAGTTTAGGCTTGGTGAGGAGTGAGATGTTTTGAAGATAAGATTGGATCAGGTGAGCTACTGAGCAACAGCTGGAGGAGACAGGGGTGCTTTCCTCCTCCACCCACCTCCCCTGCAGCTTACCTGCCTGACGTGACAGGGCGCACTGGAGGGGCCCACTGCAGTCAGCCAAAACCGGTGGGTTGCAGAGGATTCCCAGAGGATTTCAAGTCCTCCTGAAAGATGTTTCTTATGTCTAGGTCCATCCTAAAGCAGTCCTCTTGGAGGAGTGAGGGGAAGCCCATTTGAAATGTAAGGGTATCTTAAGAGCCATTTTTGAAACTGTCTTCTTGTGAATTAAATGCAAAGTTTGTGGAATTTTGTTGTGCATTCAAGTTCTAAATTTTACGATAAATCATGGGACAATGGGGCTGTCTTGGCACTTAACTTGGTGCTTACTGACATAATAAGAAATAGCATCCTGTGAAATGTTATCGTCTATCATCAGTATCTTCATTTGCATAATGAGTTTTTCTAAAGCTCTGGGAACTGCATCGGTTCACTTAGAACCATTTATTAAAGAGTTGGCAACAATTTCCTTACATGTTGCACATGAAGTAGAACTATTCTTTTGTTAGAAAAATCTGCTGCCGTTCCAAGATAAGCTGTTCTTATACTTCAGCTTTAGGTATTCCTAATTTGCAGTTGCTTACTTTCACTTAGTGATAGCACAGCCAAACGATACTGTGTTCCACAGCCACCCACACCATCATCATCATCATCATCCACCCACCACCACTAGTTGCAGTTACATGTATGTACCAACTCCAAGTGCCACGTACCTACCGAGAAGACCATCTATGTCACACATGTGCAGAGTTAGATTCTCGACAGTCTAATTGTATATTTGTATAATATAATCTCCTCGATGCTGTGCAGTCACTATCCACATCTTGCACTGGCCTTTCGATGAAAATTCTCGTGTGTCTATTGTGAGACAGACAGCGCATTCTACTTGCTGTTATTGGGCTGAATGTATGTAAATAAGTGGAAAAAAAAGTCATCTGTACAAGCAGTGGCCTAAAAAGTCTGTAATTGTGGACTAGGAAAATTGTTGAAGTTGCTGTGACATCTCAAATACTACCTTTGAATAAACTGTTTACAGGGTCTCTTGGGATGCTGTTTCACAGTGAAAGGAAAATCTTTCCTTGTGATAATATGAGGTAAAGAAATTGGATTACCTGAGCTTTTTATTTCCAGTGTTTCGAAGTGGAGAACATAACTCTTTATTGTCTGTAAATCTAACATTATTACTTCCTCTTAGAAGAATATTGTATCATTAGATGTTTGTTTGAGCTGGTAACATTCTTGCAACTGTTGCAATATTTTTCATTAGCAACCTGTATAATAGTTTGTACACAAGTACTGTTCAGATTGTCATGGAAAGTAGCTTTGACCATTTACCTACCAGTAGCAGAATAGTATTTCTGTAAGATTTCCAGTGTACTCATATCATATTTTATTTCTATAATGTAATTAAACTGTTATTTATTCAAGGAGAAAAAGTATTCCTCTGCTTTTTTGTTTTCCAAATTTTGAGATAACTGAGGAAGCCACGTGATGATGCTGCCTCATCCCACGATCTGGTGCTCTACGTTTTGTTTATAAGTTTGTCTGTCAGATTCTGAAACAACTGCTTAAACAACTTGACAACAGGTTGTCAAGCTTTGTGGGTTTTAATTGTACGTTGATATGTTTGAAGGAGGAGGTAGATCATATATTTTATATTTGTGTATTCAGTACTATGGAGACGAGAGAAATGACAGTTAAAACCGCATCTCCTGTTTCATTATGTAGGCAATTTCCCCTTTCCTCTGTATTAGCCAAAATGCAATAAATTCCTTTTGCCTTCCTCAGATGCATATGTTTGCTCAGAGATGTCACATTAAGACAAACCCATATACTTCAGAAAAACAAAACAAAAAAGAAGAAAGGAATACAAATTAAAATAGTGCTGCCAGCAGCGGTGACAACCTAAATTAGTTATTGGAGGTTGTAAATGTAATCAAAGATTTGAGATAAACAAAGAGTAAGTCTAGTTTTGGCCATTGCCAATGCGGACAGAGTTGATGGGTGCAGGGAGTGGATGATGAAGTGGTCCAGCAGGGATTCATCGAAGCTGTGCAGGGAGAGCAGGCTCAGCCATGCCACTGCCTATGAATCACATTAAAGTGCTCCCACTGCTGCTCATCCACATCTGAAAGGAAGGGTTGAAAAAGCCCACTAAATGCTGTAGAAAGGTCCCTGCCTGTTTCAGAGGATCAGTTTTCCATATGACTTAATCTCAGATTCATGTTACTTGGGCAGTTTTCCTTCACATCTGTGGTTTGAAAACGTCCTAAGGGGATAAAGTGAGCATGTCATAGAATCGTGGAATCATTTAGGTTGGAAAAGACCTCTAGGATCATCAAGTCCAAACATGAACCTCACACTGCCAAGGCTTGGGATCATGGTTGTGTCACAATATTTTTATTTTTAAAAATTGGGTCATTGGTGAATTGAGAAAGTCTTGGCAAAGCAAAAGGAACTAGAAATAAAAGATTAGCTCTTAATCTTTAGCTGCATACTACATTTAAATTAAGTCTGAATATTTCTGCTGAAAGCTGTCACTTTCAAAGCAGCCAGGAGACAATTCCCTCTGTATTTCCATGCTCATTGGAAAACAAGGGTTATGCTGCCACAAACCAACAGCTCTTCTTGACAGTGACATCTGGCTGTATTTATAAGTCTGTTCTGAACAACACAAGAGGAAATAATGACAACTTTCCAAGCAACTGCGTTCCCACACTATACCAGCTCAGGAAGCGTGTGGGCAAATGTACTGTCATCGTTTCAGCCCTTCGCATTAACATCTCTTATTGTTTCTGCTTTTCTGACAGCTGTTTTAGGAAGTCACAATGTCATTGTGCACACACATCATCAATAAAACATCTTCAGTTTGTTTGGTTTGTTGGGTTAGGTTTTTTTAATGTTTTGTCTTCAATGAAAGTCCAGCTTCAGCTTATTGAAAAATTAAATCATGTCAGGGAACAGTTTAAAATAGAAGAGAAAAAAAATAATTTTTCCTGTATTTAAGAAACCATAGGGTGGGGAGTGTATCTGACGGTTTAGAATACATGTCTTCCTCTATTCTGTTTTTGTCCATTAGTCTTTTTAGGTAATCAATATAAAGACTTCTCTTTAAATAGCAGCACAAAATATGAAGCACGATTGCCTTTAACGGGACTCCTTAATATGAGCAGCCATCTAATACTGATCTTTGAAGTTCAGTTGGGAGAAAAAGTGATAATGAGCCCAAGGTAATCTTAATGAGGAGGTATGACATGTCCTGATATTGCTTTCCAATAAATCATCTCATGTATTTAGGGCAGCACACAGTTTAATGCTAAAGCATTTTAAGGTATTGAATCCTGTCTCAATAAAGTCCCTCCAAATTTTTTATTGACTTCAGCAGAAATTATATCTTACCCCAGGTTTTTGAACTATCAGTTTGCATTTAGAAAGTGCAATTTCATACTCCAGTGTATTTGCATTTTTACTGACATTAAAACAAAGATGGGGCAGAATAAATAACAGCCTCTATATTCATTGGGGGTTTTTACCACCAAGAAAATCTATTCTGAATTTTGGTGGGTCAATGCAGAATCGTGAAGTCTGGCAGGAGTTCAATGGACTTGTCATGTGAGTGAAGCAATTTATTTATCCAAATGTGTGCAGATGGGGTGGAGAACATCATGGACTAAGCTGCTCTCAGTAATGCTGACAGAGTTGCTTCCTGACTGCTTGCACTGGTGCTGTTTTGATGCTGCTTTCTTTCCTTCTCACATATGTGTATGCATGATGAAAACGGGCCACATGCATTCAAAATCTTTCCCCAAAATAAAGTAGTATCTCTACCTGTATTTTTTTTTTGTTTATTTTAATAATATTAATGATATTTATTCATATTATTACGGCAAGCAATGTCACAACCACTGATTTCATGAAAGGGAAGCCTCTCCTGCCATTTGAAGCCATTTCTGTATGGATCAAATCTTAACACTGTTATCTGAACCATTTCTTATTTTTCCCCGTGGAACTCACTGAAAGTCCTTCCAGGGCTCAGCACAACAGCGATACCCCACTTTCCAAACTGAAGAGAAGGAGAAGGAGAGGGAGCTGGAAACTCCTTGGTCCTTTTTTGTGCCAGGCTGTTCCTGGAGCTGCTGTGTGTGTAATGCTGTGAGGGTCTCTGGGGACCCCCCCACGGTGTCTGTGCCCTCCGGAAAGGTGGTTGCTGTGACCTGGCTGAGAGCAGAAACCACATTAAGAGGGGTGAAGAATAATCTTCTCTGGTTGAAACCCTGAAAAGAAAGGATTTAAGACTTTGCAGTGTAATGAATCAGAGATGGGGACCTGCTATGTGTCATTTCTTAGTTACAGAACAAGGATATCATTTTAATAGAGGAATATGGGAAGTTATACAGGCTATGGATCCATCCAGTAAACACTCCTCCCAAACCTTCAGAAGGGTAGTAATAAATCCTGTAAGGCCTTTCATCAGCTGCCTGGGAAAAAAAAATATAATCATTGTCTCTGCAAGGCTTAACTTGCAATATAATTCAAAGCAATTTTTAAATTATACACCTACCTGCTACCAATGCAGTCTGAGTTGGCAAAATTAGTAACAGGCATGCTCAGTAAATCCAAGGTTTAAAGCTTTAGCTAGAATGTTAATGTCTAAATTGAGTAATACTATCAGTCACGAGAATTACAGTTATCTGCCTCCTTATCTTTTCCTATTTATTTGAGGGGTTTTATTTATTCTTATTATAGCACTTGCAAGACCCGATAGCTCTGTCATGAGGAGAGACAGTCTCTCCACATGTGGCTACTGGTGTTGCTGAACTGCCTGCTGCAGCAAATTCGGGGCACCCAGGGGGTGCAAAACGCTAATCTGGACAAGGAGGCAAAGAGAGAGGACTTGCTGCTTCATAGCTAGCCTAGGAGGAGATTAAAAAAGAGCAAAGCCTTCTGGGGTGCAGCTCCTTACAGCTTGGGAGATGCTGGGTGGACACTGTCACAGGGGTAGGAAAGCTCCACGTTCAAACTCCTGCTTTACTCCCTCCTTGGCAGCAGTTGCTGGGCTCATCGGCAGGGAGCCCAGGAAAAGTTGTTGTACCCCAGGGTTGTACTCATGGCAAGGCACTTGCAAAGGGACCTGGCTGCTTCCTGCTTGTGCTGAGTGTGAATTGTGCCTCTCTTGAAAGTTGGACTTTATACCTCAAATTGGTGTTTAAGAAAAGCTTCCACTTGCACCTTTGGAGTTCCTCACTCAGGATCCTGAAGCTGACCAAAATGTGGGTATGGGCACACAATAAAAAACTACACATGTCTACTGTTCTTACAGATAGATTGCAGGAAGAATAGCTTAACAGCAAAGTGTCATAAAAGACCAAAAAAGGCCACATTATACACCAATAAATTAGTCATTTAGCCCAAATACTTTTCTATGCAGGTGATATATGCAGGTAAACCGTTTATCTCATTTTCCCCTGGGAAAGCTGAGGATCTGCTTTGACTTACTTAAAGGCTGAGTCATCTCACTCAATGCCAAGGCACGCAGTGGTTGCATCTGGTGCTGGAAAAGACCGTACAGGGACCAACAGCTGACCTCCTAAAGATTTATATAAACTGAGAACTGTCGGGTTCTCTCATCCAAAACATTCAGCCCTGATTTGAAGCGAGTGTCCATAATTTCATTTCTTTTTAATCTCATTCAAAATAACACTGGGCCCTGCAATGCTTCGTTTTATTGTTGCAGACATGATGAAGCTACTGGCTGTCATAAGAAAGGACAGGGGGGCATTCAAACTCAATGCTGCTCTACGCTCATGCTTTAGCTCTTTGCCCTTTCTTGCTGATTACACAAGGTTTTTAAATAGTTATTTGAGATCTAATCTTAGCTGCTGTGTCAGCTGCCCCCTGCTGAGGCTTAAATCCTTCTGCTGACCAGGAAAGTGTAGACTGCAATCTCAAAAAGGAGTATGTTGCTTGCCTTCTAGAGAGAACTGCGGAGGTAGGAATGAATAGGAAAGTGTTTCTCGCAGAAAAGTGAACAATGGCAAGGCATGAGAACATGGGCTGATGTACATTTTCTGTGGTCCCATGCCCTCTGGCACTTTGTTCCTTCTCTCTATGCTGCCACCTCCACAGTGCCAACACAAGTGCTTGCATGCCTGCCTGGTGAGTCAGATCCAGCTGAACTGATCCAGCTAAAAAAAAGAAAAAAAAATTCTGTTTTGGACATACTATGCCTGCCAAATCATGTCCAGACTCCACGACCTGGGTTTCAGAGCTGGAAACTGGAGCAGAATTTGCCACGCAGGCAACTCAACAGCTCCATCAAACCTGGTTCCTGCTGTGCCAAGCGTGTAATGGGACTTTCAGGGTCTTGTTTTTCATTATCGGAACAATCTAAAAGTGTTCCGCACTTCCAAATAGGAGCTCTGAGGGGAACTTGAGTTTCAGAGCCCATTGAAGCACCAAAACTGTAGGGACTGCATCTGTGTCCTTCATAGGCAAAGTTCCCACCAGAGGAATGGGCAGAACAGGCAAGTCCAGCTCCCAGCCACATGGCTGACTGGGCACGGGCTCACTTTGCTCTAGGCATGGCCTGGTGAATGCCTTTTCACACTGGAACACAATGTCCCAGGGCAGGCAGGGCGAGCGTGGTGGTGCTGCAGCAGCCCTTGGGTCACAGTGTGAGCACCCCTTGACACAAGTGGCCATCACTTCTGGGGCAAACTCCTCTCACTGCCTGCTTCAGGGGGTCCCTCTCTGTGCTGCTGTATCTGTTCTGTGCTGTCACTACGGGGAATCAAAGCAGTAAGTCACTGGGAGGTGAAGCACCTTGTTTCTCATCACTGCAAAGAGACACGGAGAGGCTTTGCAGGAGTTGCTGGCCAGCTGGTGGGTAGTTGTGAAAGCAAACTATATTTCAGGTGCATCTGCAGCACTCAGGCATGACAACCACCACAACCTTTTCAGCAGCATGAGCACTTGGTGCCTTTTCATTTCTCAAATTTAATTGAATCCCTATCAAGGACAACATGGGCACTTGGGAAATGTTCACTCTTAGAAAAAAACCAAGTCAAACTTTGATTATACAGGCCTGTATTGTTAAAAAAAAGAGAAACTGCCTAGTTCTGTACCAAAAAAATCAATCTTCTCCGAAGGCTGAGTTGGTAAATAAATCAGGAGGGGAAAGTGCTGTAAATTAGAAGAGCTCTACCACATTCACAAGCAGAGCAATAGAGGCCAATCATGCATGAGTCAGTCACACTGCTGAGCTGTGGATGTGTTTACTACCCAAAAGTAATTGCAACCATATCCTTTCAGAGGAGGGCAAAGCACCCCACTATTTCCCTGGGGTACAAAGACTCACATGGGAAGCTGGCAGTCATCATCATCCCTGGCAGCCCAGACTATACCTCACCTCACACTGACATGTACCTTGTGTATCTTTGAGCTACCCTAACCTAAACTGAGCCAGACATTGCCAGGAATGTGTAAGCTTTCTGGCCAAAGAAGATTAGACTCATAATATTCTCCTTTGCATGTCACTGAGTTAATGGTCTGGTTTTCCTTATATTACAGTTACACCTTGCAACTCATAATAGAGGCTTGAGGTATTTGTAACAGCACAAAAAAACCCCAACAAAACCAAGAACAACAAAAACCAAACCAAACCAAATCCCCCAAAAAACAAACCAAAAAACCCCACCAAAACTACCAGCCATTATCAAACAATTCCTTTGAGGAGAAAAAACGTAGCATTGCATTATTAAAGCAGTATTCAGTCTGTAGCTAAAAGGCCACAAAAGCCTTTACTTCTCACTGCTAACTCAGGTCTCCTTAAGAGGCTCGACTGGGATTTAA
This sequence comes from Falcunculus frontatus, assembly GCA_013398115.1. Taxonomy (NCBI): domain Eukaryota; kingdom Metazoa; phylum Chordata; class Aves; order Passeriformes; genus Falcunculus; species Falcunculus frontatus. The sequence goes on along the minus strand of VZRV01000998.1, from coordinate 28,844 downwards.
AGGGTAAGTATTGTGGAGTAGTCTGCAGATGAGAGAGCAGAACCCTTAATGCTGCCTTTTCAGGACATTATTCTTTCCATTTGTATAGAGACAATTGCTTCAGCTAACCTGCCTGGCCTGTACCCTAGGCAACCTGACATATTAAAACTGCCTAATCCATCAAACAAATGGTTTGTCCTGGCTCCATCAAAAATAAATAAATAGCTATCCCCCCTCCCTGAAAAACAAAATATTTCAACATCAAGAAAAGCTTCTTCCCTGCCTCATCTTTCCCTCTCCACATGCCCAAAGGGGGGATCTTACAGCATGGCCACGAGGTCTGCAGAAGAACAATGTCTAGGGACTATCACTTAGCACAGACATTTCTAATATATCCTTGAGCTCAGGGATCTAGGGGAGACTTGTTCATGGAACTGGAATATCAACCCCTCTGGTGTGGCTACAAGATTAAAAACAAAGCTTGAGGCTGATGGCTTGTCATCAGCCTCAGATCAGAGTCTTGCCAAGCACTAAGCATCTCTTCCTTCCCCAGTGTCTTCAGCAGCCTGCAAACACAGCCTTTTCCAGTGCTCCTCACAGGATCTTTGTTTTGAAAATCTGAATTTATTTACTGCCTCTGATTTCCTGGCTGGGGATGGATACTTGGAGCCTGCTAATGAAGCTGAAAGAGCAGAGTCAAAGCAGTTTCTCAATGCTGTCTGGCACAGGTGGAGGAACACTGGCCAGCACCAATGACTATCCCTGCACACATGCTAGAAGAAAACGCCATGAAACACTGCACAGCAGGTACAGGCACAGGGCTGGGGCTGTGCATCCCTGAACAGGCAACTCAGCCTGATGCTTTCCTTGTCCTGTACTGCCATGAGCCATAAGCAGATCCAAATCCCACCATATGCCAGGCATCCTAAGCCTCATTAATTCAGCATGGTTTGACAGCATCGAATTTCTAAAGGCACTTAAAATCTTTAGCAACCACCATGAATACCTCCATCATGGAGCATAAAGGCTTATATGCACCTAAGCAGGAGCTCTGAGGTGGCACCCTGGTCCTGGGCTGAATAGGTGGACAAGGGATGGCTGCCTCAGTCACCTACCCTTTGTCTTAGGCTGCAGGCAGGTCTCACCTCTTGCAGCAGCTGCACTGTGTTCTGCAGCAGGCTGATGATGGGTATCACTGACTGGCCAGGATTTAATTGAACACGGATGGAATTGAGGCAATCTGAGCCTGATGCAAAGCGCTTCAAGCCCTCGCTTCTCCTTGGGGTCCACAAGCCATAAAACCAACAGCACTTCCCAGTTTGGTCGTAAAACTTCCTTAAAGCTATTTGCTGCTTGTTTTCTGAGGCAAAACTTTCATTATCTAGAAGAGACATTCAGACACACAGCAACTTATCACTAATAAAAATAAACATTAGGCCTGGGCAGGCTGGGTACATCAGTGCATGTGTTCAGTAGCTGCTTCTACCTTGCCCGAGCACCAGATGGGAATGGCCACTCAAAAGCCTCTTCCCTGGAGCGACCATTATTTGCAGAGAAGTTGCCAGTTCTTGGGGGAGAAAAATGCAACACAAAAAACCGAAAGAGGTTCTCCATGATGGATGCCTGCCAGCTCAGCCAAGGGGCCATGAAGCAGCATGGCCCTTCTTTCCAATCTCGTGATGGGCTGGGAGGGCAGGAGACAGGATATGCATCTGGATGAAGATTGTCTTAATGCCCAGAGCCTCCTTGTCCTGGGAAGCACAAGACTTAATTTTCAGGCTGTGCTGGACTGATTGAGAAAGCTCAACTCCCAGGACTGGGCCCAAGTTTATGCATGACCATGTCTTGATGGCACCTGGACTACATTCTGAAAGGACTGAGGTGAAGATAGCAGGGTTTCCTCCTGCGGTTCATGACCAGACATATGAATGTTATTTCTTGCGAGGAAAATTTGAAAAAGGTTCCAAAAAGCCATAGAAATTATTTAATGCCTTGAGAACCCATTTTTCTACAGATACCTAGCTTGTAACATTCAGGGGTTTATGAAAGAGAAGGCTGAAAGATAACTGTCCTGGAAATATGAGCTACTATAAAGCTCTTTAACCAGCAGCAAAATGTGTAGCAAAAGCCAGTGACTGGAAGCTGAAGCCAGACAAATTATAATGGGAAATAAGCCATATATTTTTAAGAGTGGGGTTAATTAACCACTGGAACAAATCCTCAAGAGAAGCTGTGGATTCTTATCTCTGGAGAGTTTCAAATCATGGCTGGATGCCTTTCTAGAAGATGTACTTTAGCCAAAGAAGCTATTAGGTTCAATACATGGGTAATTGTGTGAGATGTAATGGCCTGTGATATACAGGAAATAAGAACAGATGCTTTGATGTTTCTTTCTGGCCTTAAATCTAAGAAGCTATTCATCTAGATGGGAGCCCTGTGCCTATAGCTGAGAATTTGATCCAAGACTCTGACTGCAACATTTATAAACTGGTGAAAAATGAGTGTATAAATGCACCAAAGAGAATAGACTCAAACAACGAATTGGGAGTTAAGGATGAAGAAACACACCAATGACATAATTTATTTCTATTTTTTAATGAATTATGCTGGAATGCAATGACACCTATAGAAACCAGGACTGTGAGGCAGTAATTTACACTGGAGAAATTCAAATGAAACAGGAATATACGAGACTATGTTTGGAGACTGCCAGGTTTCTGTGATAAAATTGCCTTAGTAATTAATAATCTCACAGAAAAAAAGAGAGAGGAGAGATCATCTGCTACCATGTGTCTATTAGCAGATAAATCCAAAGTGAAAGATATCCCCTCTGGGACTATTTGATGGATTATATTAAATTTAATGGTAATGGAAGGAATACTGTAATTGGAAGATGCTGGAGGGAAAAGATATTGTGGGAGCAAGAGAAGGAGGTGCACTACTGGTACAGAAAGCACCATGGTATAGGAATGGGCTCAGTTCCTGCCAAACTGCACCAAAAGAGCAGAAGATGCTCCATTCCCCGTAGGCAAGGACCAGAAAATGTACAGGATTATCTCAGCTAATATGGAAGCCAATCTGTAATATCCCCAAGGGAGGTACATTTGGCAACTGAAGTGTGGGAAATAAATATTAGAAATGCCAAAATTTTTTGAATCTTCGAGTACATTTCAGAGGAATAAAATGACAAGTTCAATTAGGTTCCTCGAAGCAGAGGAGAGAAACTGATTAATCAGGCATGGAAGTTCCTAAGTAACCAAAACAACTGTGTGGGCTTTCTCCTCTTGACTCATGTTACAGGAGTAGGGTGTATCTATTTGAAAATGGAATATATTTCCACATGCTCTATAAAGGAATGTCCAAACATATCTAGATAGAAAATGGTCCCTATTATTTAGGTCTCTCCAGAGCCTCTCATATGTTGTGCTAAGCTCTGGAATATGTACAGGATTTTAGGGTGTTTTCTTTGAAGATGAAGTGGCTTTTATAAGAATATGTGGACTCAGTGCTATCATCCCAAAAGGGCAATATAAACTTCACAAGTAAACTTGTATTGAGCACAAAGATAACTACACCAAATGGCAACCTAGATTAAAATAAGACAACAAAACACTTACAACATTTGAAGTCCAAAGGCTTCTTGGAAAAACAGCCATGTCTGTCAGAAATGCACAATGTGTAGAGCCATATACCTGCCAATTGTCAGCAGAATAGCAGGAGCTGCTGTCCTCGACCAGTGAAACATCACATTATTATTGCATCTGAGCTGGCTCTTTCCCAGAGCATTGGCTACCATCTCTACCAGCCTCAGAAAGCTGCCTTCTGCAGATGGGCTTTTTCAGAGGTGTCGTACACCTCACCGCTCACGGGAAGAGACAAACAGAAGCCAACGCATGTGACACACAGCTGAACCATGCAAATAATATCATGCAAGAGGATGCATCCTGATCATAAAGCTACAGGATGTCTGCAGAGAAATTCAATTTTCCTGTAGTGCATCGTTTGCTCACTTTGGCTGAAGGCTGACAGAGGGGGAAGGGAGCCCCCACTAGTCTCAAACCCCTGATATTTTGGAAGGGATTTTGGGGTCATTTTTTAATGTAATTTCTGGTAATAATTCTGGTTGAATTTGATCACGACAGTGAGTAGGAGGGTGACCAAGGTAGGGCTGTACTACTTGGTCATGAGCACAGCAGAGCACAAAGCCACTGACACAGCTGCCATGCTCATCTTGTTTTGGCTTTTCTCCATCTCCCAGCAGCCAGCCCTCCTCCGCACCACGCTCCCGATACTGTGACACCCGGATGCTCCTGCCCACCGCTGGAGAGTGTGGGTGCGTGGCCTCCCGGCGTCACAACACATTCGTGGGTGTTTGTGTCATGAGCAACTCAGGCAGCATCACTTCTCTGTATATCTCCTCGACAGCACCAGTCACTCAAACCTGGGGATCGCTGCTTTATTTTTATGGAATATTCTGTTCATACAGATTCATAGCTGCTTCCCACAGGACAATGTCTTGGAGTAGGAAACATTCCAAATAACACATGAACTGGGGAGAAGTGAGAGCTGATAGATGAAGCATGAAGCTCAGCACCAACCCCTCACAGTGCTTAATTCTGACTCTGCCAATGACTTGCTGCAGCAAGGGGAGGCAAGCTTTTTAGCTAATGCCTCTCCCCCCTGCCCCTGGCAGTTATTATAAGGATGAATTATTTAATGTGTGTACACAGCTTTGATGTTGTATGCACCATTTCATATGTACGTAAGTGCTGAAGATTATTGGGTGGTTCTGTCATCGTTAGAACACTAAACATGCATTTCTGGGCTTAATTAGGTGTGCAAAAATGGCTGTACACAGCCACTCTGGAAAATGTGAGTCCTGATGTATAAATAATTGTGAGGCCATGGTAGAATACATCTCAACAAGGGAAAGCCCATCTGGATTTAACCTTGGCCAAAGCCTGCTAAAGTGCCCCTTGTGGCCTCTAAGCTCCTCAGGCATCCAGAGACGGTTCCCATCTCAGTCCTTTTCTGGTCTGTCCAGTGTGAGTTTGAGCAGAACAGGATGATTATTTCATGTACAAGAAAAAAAGATGAAAAAATCAAACACAAGTCTGCCCAGGAGGTTTTAAAGTATAAGCTCAAATCTTGGGCTTATCAGAAGTTTTGAAGAGACTTCTGTCTACTCTAGGAGGGAAGGTGCGGGCTGCGAGTCACCTGGCCTGTGTCTGAGTCAAGCCACCCTGAAGCACATTTCACAGCTTGACTGTCCTCTCCACTGCTTTGCTTGAGGTGTGATACGTTACATCCAAATTTATTCTAGCCACTAGCCTTTAGTTGCCCTGTAAAAATGCTCCCCTTGCAAAGCCAATATATTGACACTGACAAAACCCTTTATGCAAGTCACACAATCATAGAACGATTTGGGTTGGAGTGGACGTTGAAGATCCTCTAGTCGAACCCCCTGCCATGGGCAGGGACATATGTCAGCAAGGCACAGCAAGCTCTGATTTGCATTTGTGCAATTTACTGCTGTTTGGTGGCCAGCTAATCTCCACCAGTGCAAATAGCAGCTTTGCCTGTGTGCACTTGGGGACAGTGCTGACAAAGCTCCATCAGTGGCTGTCACCAGTGGTATAATATGGCAAAATCCCCAAACCAAACAAGACCTTAATTTCTCATTGAGTTTTGAGTTTCCTGAAATCTAAAGTTGAAAGAGGCTTCATCCCTTCCTCAAGGAGTAAAATCCTCTGGTGAGAAAAAGTAAATAAAGGTTCACAGTGCACAGGCTTTCTGCAAATAAACGCCTGAGAATCTCACCAGAGGGATCAGTGCAGTGTAACTGCAACAGCATTTCAGCCTCATCTGTGTTGCAGGACCTTGGGAAAAGCAAGTTCAGCTTCTTCTGATGAACCTGTGTCATCACAGGAATGTGCTCAGAGTACATTTTTTGTATGTTCATAGTTTCCACATTATTAAACTGGATCTAATTATGCTTGGTTTGCTAGGAGCAGCAAATCATATTCACAATCGTGTTTTCATTAAAAAAATTATTCTATACAAAGATTTCATTAAGATGTTAATTGCTACCAGAATTATATGCACATAAATAATAAACAAGAATAGCTACACATTATTAAAAAATAACTTCCACATATACCAAGCCATTTACTTGAATTTTTTTTAGATTTTAAGTGGGAAGCAGTGTGCCTAATCTACTCAGTGCCTAGAATTAGCAAAAGATTCTCTGTTATGAAAACATGGCTTTATTTCCTTGTCTGCAGAGTGCAACCCTCCAGACCATACTCAAAGGATAGGCGATGCCCTTTTAGCACCAATAAAATGAATGTGCGGTCCCTGTATTTTAACCAAGCAAGAGGAATGTCTGAACCTTCAAAGAGGTCTGAATGGGGCAACCATGTCCCTTGCCAGAATCCCTCTGAATTTGCTGGTCTTTCTTGGCAGAGAATTTGCTGTGAGATTGAAGTGAACCCCCTGGCCTATATATGACCATCAGCTCCCAGAGAGCAAGGGCAGCAAGGACAGAGCTGTGGTCAAAATCCTAACAGGACGTCCTTCCTCCACTGAGGTGGCAGCAGCTCACACAGGTGAGTTCAGTCACATCACAGGAAAGCATCTGTGCTTGTGCCTATTGGTCTCCAGATGTAGTGACAAGACGGGGTTTATTTTTGGCCTCTAGAATGAGAATTCCTTTCTCTTGCAGAGCACACTGGACACTGAGATCAAAGATGCCCTATGTAAGGTCTGCTGACATGCCCTGTTGGACAATAGCCATCTTTGGTGACACAGAAAGAAGAATGAAAAGGAAAATACAAAAGGTCTGGCAGTATCAACAAACTCTCCTTTCTGTGCCTACCCTCTAGCACCACAGGCTGACTAAGTGTGCAGGAACAGAGAGCTTTCACTTGGGAGAAAAGTGGAAAAGAACAAGAGGAATGTAAATGCTGTGTGAAAACACACTCAGAATTATAAAAAGTCTCTTCTTCAAGAGGAGCCACAATAGAAGCCTGAAAGCCTGAGCAATACAAACTAGGAAATAGAGAAAGGAAATTAAATTTTTAAGACCCCGGATGTTTAGATAGTGTTATCTTCAAGACAACAAACAGCAAGGGGCCAGGAAATTCCAAATTAAATCCGACACTCTCCTTATTTCCTGATTTTCTCTTGTTAAGGATAAAAAGCACAGCCAGGATCAAGTTAACACTATATTTCCTGCCCTGTGACTCTACTGGCATGATTTTTGTTGCTAGGTATACGTGGACTGGCCTACCCTGAAATTAAAAAAAATTCATTTCCTTGGCATGCAAAGAGAGGTAAGACAAGTATTTCAGAGCTGTATTCACAAGAAACCTAACAAGCCCAGCTGCTGGTCATGCAAAGTTTTTTGTAAATCCAAGGTGAATGTCTCATGGATGGAGTTCATGGCTGATGACAGATTCTTTTGTTATTAGATGACATTTATTGATTAGTGTGAGCTATTTGACAAGTATTTATCCTAGCAGAATTTAAATCACGGAGCTCATTGCTGTTGCTGCAACACAGCTGCCATTTTCTGAAGTGAAGGAATTCCCATGCACTGACTATGAAAGGCAGGAGGAAAACTTCATTAATTCACCCCACACTCCTCTGCACCCACCAGCTCGCCAGGGCTGTTGGTTACTTGAAGCTCTCGACATGCCGTGCTTCAGGCAAAGACTGTCTGGGGTCCAAGATGATGATCTGGCTGGCAGTAGGAGCTCCTGAGGGGAGCAGCTGACACACATGAGCCCAAAGAGTGGTGCAAGGAAACCTGTGCCATCCCCAGGCTCATCCTTAGCATGGGGTGAAGAGCCCGAGGAAGGAGGTCTGTGGGTGTGGCCTGCAAAGCTCAGCAGTAAGACCAGTGTATGGAGGACAACTGGACATGAGTTAGTGCCAATGCAGCTTATTTGCCAGGCAAAAGGGATTTGAAAGGCGACCAAGTGGATCACAGACCCCCAGCGTGCCACACACTGTTTGGCACAGGCTTGGCACAGGCAGTAATGGGCCCAGTCATAGGCTGGCACTGATCCTACCCTGCTCCTCTCTCTGCAGCCATGGTCCTTCCAGCCACCAAAGCTCAGCACAACCTTCCAGCACCTTCCTTCTTATCAGGAAATAGTTTGGACTCAGACCTTATTAACAACAAGGTTCTGCTCCCATGGGCTATGGGGGCTCAGCAGCCTCGAGGGCTTTCCTCAAGTTCTTCCCTGCATTAATGCTGACCCTGAAACAAGCCCCTTCCTTTTCATTTTGGGAGAAGTCCATTGCTGGCCCGAGGGCAAACGGCATCCAGGAGGTGCTGCAGATCCCACAGGAGCAGCAGAAGCTGCCTGGTTCCTGCTAGCTTGACCTGAGCCCTCCGTCAGTGCCCATGCTGCCAGCATCCAGAGGCACATAGGTCCCCAAGCACAGCCCAGAGGCTCAGCTGTGGTTTTCAAAGCAAAGAGTTATACTTTGATTATTACTTTGAGATTATTGTTGTGGAGCAGTTTTAGTCATCATGACCCAACTTGTCACTGATATCTATGAAAACTGACTCAAATTTCTGAGCTAATTCTGGGCTTTTAGAAACTATTTTTATGATCCTGGAATCCTTAGAACTGAGACAAAGAGGTGGCGTGACTTTGTCCTTTTCCCTATGCAAATTTTAATTTTAAAAATTGCCCCTTCTCATTCAAAGTCAACAGTTCTGGAAAGGAACAAGGGAGGGAGAGAGGGAGGAATAGAGGAGTTCAGGAAGGAAGGAAATGGGGAAGGAGGGAAGAAAGAAAAGGAAAAGAGGGGAAAAGGAAAAGGTAGAGACAAGAAAGAAAGAAGAAGGAAGGAAGGAAGGAAGGAAGGAAGGAAGGAAGGAAGGAAGGAAAAGAGA
>VZRV01000998.1:0-19858 GCA_013398115.1 Falcunculus frontatus | reverse complement strand
AGGAAGGAAGGAAGGAAGGAAGGAAGGAAGGAAGGAAGGAAGGAAGGAAGGAAGGAAGGAAGGAAGGAAGGAAGGAAATACACTTTGTAGCCAGCAAGGTTAGTGGAATTACACTTGTATTTACAACTGATATTTCAAAGGAAGGATTCTATACTGTGTTCTGATCCTTCAATTTGACTTCCTATTTAATATTTTTTCATTCACCTTGGAAAAGTCTAGCAACATAGTTTGCATTTCAAGCAACACTGTGAGTCAATCTGGCAGAGACAGATAGATACGGTTCTTTCTCTGCTGAGGTCTGGCATCTTGCTTCTTGACGAACCAATCTTGCCAAAGACAAACTGAAATTTTAAGACATCACTGAAGGGTGTGGAAGTCCTTTCCAGGATTTGCAAGGAAGTTTTATCACAAAGATTAAAAGTTATAAATAAACCCTCCAAAATTGGTGGCATAGTGCTGCTGTAGGGGATGCCTCAACACAGCCCTGCTATGACATGTTTTATGAAAACCATGATCAAGAAAACCTATGGAAATGAGACACTAAGTTTGTAATTTTTTTAACTTTAGATGTCTCTGAGCTTTCTTTTGCCACTCTGTCCCCTCTCCAGTTAAAAATGCTTGAACAAAAAGAGAAGGAAAAACAAAGAAAGAGTGGGGGGACAACAGTCTTGGACATTTATTCATTTTATTTGTCCTGGAGGGAGAAAGAGAGAGAGAGAGAGAGAGAGAGAGAGGGAGAGATGGAGCTCAAACTTTGTAGAAAAAGTTGGGTTTTTCCTTCTTTAAAATGTTGAATATAAATTTCACACTCTTTAGAACAAAGTACAGTATGAAGAATCTGTACTAGCCTCAGGCAGAGGTAGAGGAGAACTCCCTCAGATGCATGCATTGTGAGAGATTTTGGATGAGTTAGGAGGCAAGGGAGTAAGAGACATCCCCAGCAATGAGAAGAGGTGATGACAAAGCACCCAAAAAGAATTTTTGCATGCAATTTAATGGGCAGTCTTTTATAAACTAAACTCCTATTCTGCTCAATTATGCAGCGACCAAAGGCCACATCCATTTTCTCAGCTGAAGAAAAGAAAGACATAGGTCTCTCAGGAAAGCACCTCAGCTACCAGGCTAGGGATTAACTTACAGGATTTCTCCCTGCATCCCACACTCCACCCTTTCTACTCAAGTTCTACTAATTTGTGTAGAAACATGAGAGATTCCTAGGGTATGGCATGAAGGGAATCAGGCACCTTCCCCATATGCAGCCTCACTGCTAAGGGGCTATGAATGGTGAAACAGCAGTCTGAGCTCTTATCATAAAAGAAGAGCACAGACTGGTGTTCAATGTAAAATGCAGAGAACAGGTATCCCCCACAAATGGAACAGGATTCAGGGTTGTGTTCTTTCCAGCACCTTTGTACATCAGGTCGACAAATCTTCAGTTCTTCTCTAAATAGTGAAGTGCTCCTAGTGAAGGCAAAACGGGTGGAGGGCATGAAGATAGATGAAGCAGTGAATGAAGGAGGGAGAAGTATATGAAAGAGTTAGGAACACATAGGAACAACTCTTACCCCTGTGTGATTTACCAGAGTCAAATGAGAAGTTGGTTCAGGAACAAGGAATCTAGTTTGTATCTACTGAATGACAAACTGTGTTTAATAAAGATGTGACTGCCAAGGATTTAGGATGGAGGCATAGCAAGCAGGTGCACACAGACATCAGTGTCATACAGCATATATAGTTCTTGATTGAACAGATAATGCTGAAAAATTAGAAGCTGTCAAAAAGAGTCAGAAAAAATACCCAGAAGTGAGACAAAAGATTTTGAGAGGACCTTTAAGAAGCTTAGTCATAAAAGAAGACCAAGAAATGATTGATTGGTGTGTTGGTGGAGAAAAAAATTCCATAAAGAAAAAATATGAAGTACTAAAAACCTGCTGACTTTAGCAGAAACAGAAACCGGTGGCTGAAAGAGGAAGGCAGATGTGTTCATATTTTCAAAGAGGAGAAATTCTTGCACAGCACAGAAGGCAATAAACCTATGGAACAAATGTCCAAGGAAAGTTCTGGACTTCCAGTCTTTCAATGACCCCAGAGCAAGTCTGGGTGCTTTTCTGGCAGGTATTGTTCAACACAGACTTCAGCTGAGTTACCAGCCTCAGCACAACAGCAACAGACAGGGAAGAGCATCACACAGACCAAAATTGGACCAGATGGCCTGGTGGGTCCTTTTGGATGTTTTCTCTGTGAACATGCAAACTTAAGGTCTTTAAAGCTTTCTTAGAGAATTACAAATGTGTTCCCCCCAGATTAGCAAGTGCAGCACATGGGCAGCTTGGATAAAATCAGCGCTTTAGCAATAAAAACAAGAGATTCAATTATGCATGACTTGCCCCTACGCTATTCAAAGGATATTGGCAGTTTTACTTTCACTGCTGAGAACCTGCTGTGAATACCACTTGGACCAGGAAGACTGATGACATTTTGAAAGAACTACATCATTCACCTGATGAACTTTTTATGAGACAAGGAATTTACTTTCATCCATTTATCTACAAACATAAACATCTGAAGGCTTTAAAACCGAAAAACATGTAAAAATCTCTGTCTTTTCAGGACCTTTTACAATGAAGTACATACATACTAGTCTGCCGGTTTATAAGGTTTGTTTCTCAGCATGCTGCCCCATTAAATTCCTCAGTGGCCTCTTTCTCCTTTTTCAGTTGTTTGGATGAAGTCCGAGCCCCACCTCTGTCTACGGCCAAACTTAAAGTGGGAAAAGGGGGGAAGCCTTGCAGTCTCTCTTTTGCCTTTAAAATGCCTTCCTGGTAACCTTTTTGGATTTCCCAAGTTTGTCTTAGCAGCACTGCTTATCCTGACAGCTTTTGCTGATCCTCTACTCCCTTCTGTGTGAGTGTGGTGAGGGAACAAGCCTGCACCCTACTCTGTGTTCAAGTGCACACCAGAGACAGTAGCTGGGCCGGTGCTGTATAGTCCACATACACATGTTTCTTTACACTCTAACTTGCATTTCCTTTCAAGTTTTCTGTGATCTGTTAAAATCCATACCAACAATTCAGGTGTTCTTCCAGGTGGCACCACACTCATAGCAACAAAAACCATACACAAGGTTAGGACTTTCAGCTGCAGACCGGGCTCTGGATACTTGAGCTAATGCAATGAGATATTCACCTTTCAAGCTAACTATAAATGGAGGAGCCAATAGACACAGTTTACTAATAGTTTTTATAGATGCTAGCTAGCAACAGAGAAGAAGCTCAGAAAAAACATTCCTAATCCAGGTTCATGATAGAAGAGTATTCAAGAAGAGTATTCACAAGTACCTCCAAACAAATCATCTGTTCTGACCTCTTCTTTCTTGTCCCTTCAAAAACCATGCTTGCTGTAGTCTTACATCTCTCTTGCTCATTCTTTCAGTCTATTCTTGACAGTGACTTCCAGCCTCCATTCTCCAGGTTTCTCACCCCAGTTTCTGTTTTCTTATCTATTTAGCTCTATGCTTTACCTCCAGCTTTGTTCTTCATCACTCCAATCCCTTGACTCTCTTGTCCCAGCATCCAAGGTTGTTTCGTCATTTTCAGTATCTTCATTCTGCCTTTATTCTCTCCTTCTGCATGTTCAGCGTGTTTGGCTCCTTGCTTGATCTCTCTCTCTGCCTCCCAGGGTGTCACAATCCCAGTCTCTTGCCCCATGTTGCTCATAATTCCTGTCTGGCTTTCTATCCAGCCAGTTCTTCCCCTCAGCAAAGATGCTCCTCACAGGCATCTCTCTTTTCACAGTATCTGATCCTCCTCCCCCCTCCCATTAGGTTCTAAGCACAGTCTCTTTGTCTCACTAAGCTCAAGATGCTGCTTAATTTCTTTATTCTTCTCAGCCTTTCTTCCATAACCCATTCTCTATTACTCCCAGTCTCTGCACCCTTCCCAGTTTCCCTATGCCACCCTACTCTCACCAGCTTCTCTCAAAATACTCACCCAGCCTGTTTTAATCTTCTTGCTCTTTCCTACTTCTCTTCCATCATCTCCAAGTCACAGTGTCATTCCTTTCCTGTTCAATCTTAGTCTTACCAGCATGAAGGTAGAGCTGTGTTGATGGCAGAGTATGCTTGGAGGGGGGGAAACCGGGATGGAAGCAGAGACTATGAATGCAAGAGAAATGGTCAAGATGGGATTAGCAGCCTGGTTTTCCACTGAGTGTGTCCTCAAAAAAAAAAAAACAAACAACCCAAATCTGACTACACTTTCTGTATACTCAGAAAGAAAGATAATATCTTGAAGATCACATATTCATTATGGGAAAATTCTGCTTTAAATGCTAAAATTTGGCAGTTAAAAGTAGCAAAAATTTGAGTAATTGCAATTATCAAGGGATCTTAATTAACAATTTGCCATTATTCTAGGTGTAATTCAACTTAACTTTATCCCAAAATAGTAACAGTTTCATCTGCATGAAAACTTCATATTATTATTTCATTCTAATGTTGTGACAACATGTGATACCTTCAATAAGGATCAGCACAATGTGCCAGAAGACTTTGTAGGAACATATACTACAAAACTGTTTCTTTGGGAAAGGGCTTACAGTCCCAAATGAAGATTTAATTGGCTCAATTCTTCTGATTTCACCCAGCAACTTTCTGATTATAAGAACATGAGGACAGAGTGCAAAAGACAACAAGGTTAAGTAATTTTAAATAGCCAATTACCCATATATGGCCATGCTGGATTTGGGTTTAATTGCTTCAGACACGCAAGCTTTTTCTCTAGCTGACTTTTCACAGCCCACAGACACACAAATTCCTGCAAAAGTAGCAGTGTTCTGAAAATGCACCATAATGAATTTTCCAGTCTAAGTGCTCTGACCCAGTTCTAAGTCAAAGGTTTTTCTATACAGCTAAGTAAAAGACTTAGTAAATTATGAGTGAACAAGACTGGCCTACTATAACAAGATTCTTATAATGAAGTAGGAGCTGAATGTCCAGCTCCTAAAAAATCTATCTCCATACTTTACAGAAAAACAACTGGAAAATGCAGAGCTCTATTTCCAAAACCCATACAAAATGCTGTACATTTGGCTTAACAGTTAGCTGTACCTTTCTGATTCATAAAATCATAAATCAAATTATTTTCTTATTTTCTCCCTATAATAGCTGCACAATGCTGATATTTTGCCACTGGTCGTGGAGCACTGAATCAGGTTTTCTACTAGCAATTCTTTATTTTACTTTATAAAACATCGGGTTAAAAAATTACCATCTTTTTCTAGCAATCCCTCTCCTCTATGCATAACAACCAAGAAAAAGCATAAATACTGACTATTTTGTAAAGTCTGTTTAACTAAACAAAGTTACCAAAAATACTATTAAAATCTCTGAAATTCACCATAAAAGTTTCATTTCCAAAAAGAGCCAGTAAAGCTGTCAAAGAAAAAAATTAATTTCTATAATATATACTATTGGACCATACATAAATCGAACTGCACATGCATCAAGACTTAAATAACTATATAAATGCATCCTAAGTCTCCCGAGACAGATGGTAGGTCATACACAGACAAGATATGCATTCCAAAATGATTTTTCTTTAATAGGAATGAGAAAGGGGAGATGAAAGCATAGTGGGCAAATGGTTAAAATATTGTTAAATTACAACAAAACGCAAGATTATGCTGCAATATTAGACAATGGAAAACAAATGAAACCAAGGGATTACATCGTTGTTTTGCCCCTGATTCAGGAAATCACTTAAACATATGTATGAGGACATCTTGGTTCAGGAAGGAATGTAAGTGCAAGCTTAAATTTAACCATGATGAGATTTTCACCTTCAGTCTGGCCTCTGTATCCTGGGTCCAGCATCTGGTAGTGGGAGGAGGCACTAGGTATTCTCTGTAAAGCAAAAACAGGTGAAAAGGTCTCCTGGCAGATGATCCGAGTTTGATGGCCCTCCAAGGTGGGGTGTAGGAGGGCGTCTGAATGAGGGTAAATAGATTTGCCCTATGAGCTCCTAAAGCACTGGGATTTCTGCACAGATCACACTTTACAGAGCATACTAGGTAGGCTGCCTGATCTGCATTGGCCAAAAACTCTTGTGGGCTCCTGAGATTATGAAGATGTACATAGCCAATAAAGAACAAAACCTCCGTGATCTGCTCTAAGGTCCCCACACTCACCGGTATGGATTAGTTCAGCTGGTTTTGAATTTCATTTCTTGAACTACTCTGCTAATTCAAAAGGTAATCTATTACTTTTTGCCAGATTTGCTAGCAGCCCATGGAAATTTAAAATTCTCAAAATATTAACCCAAATAAGACTGGAGGTTCTTTGCAAATATTATTAAAATACAAAATGGTGGTATAATATTGTATATTTGCTTCAATATGGAGAAGAATATTCTACTTCCCTCTTTTTCTCCCTCAGCTATGCTACTCCCTAGTTACAACATAAAAAGAGGAGTTCAAAAGTCAATTGCAGAACTGATGGCAGGGTTTCACATTCATGACACGTTCAGTGGAAAACTTTACCCAAGTAGCGAGACCTGATTTTGGTGTATTTTTAAGACCAGCATTCAAAATTTAGTCCCAGACTCACCACAATACACTTTCTCTGATTGCACAGGATCAAAAACTCACCTTGAATGTGTAAGCTGGTTTTGCAAACTGCAGAACTGTTATTGTCTACTTTATCCTCCTGTATGCATTTTCTTCTTAATGTTGCAAGACTTTTAAGTTCGTCCAGCAAATGATATAAAATGACATAGCTAATAATAGTGTTACCAGAAATATAATTTCCTTTTTTAAAAAAGATATTTTTATAGAATTAAGTGCACGTCATTTTTGAATATGATGTTTTATTTGCAAAAATGTAAATGATCTTTTCATTAAATAGCAAACAAAATGATGTATCTCTGAAAAATATGATAATGTTTTTTTAAGGATGTGCAGATGGTGTAGCTAGAACATCTGCAGCAACAGAGAATCTGAAGAGAAGGGGAATTTTTTGAGAGGATGAGTTACTACCTCCAATCTCTGTTTTTGCAATTTTGTTGCAATGTTCTTTACTGAGAAGCATCCTCTGCCCTGGAGTGCTCAGTATTTGACCTCTTTTCAGAGCTTCTACTGGACTCAAGAGAAAATCTTAATCATAAAATGTATTAAACATCTTAATCAGCCCATAGTACATTTTTCAACACGTCACCAGCTCAGCTTTTTTAATTTGCATCAAACAATCTTTATTTACACAAAGCACCTTCATAAACAAAACAGTCATGTAATGGAGTAGGGCTAGAGAAGGATGGTCAGAGGTGTGGTAAGGTTTCAGGATGGAGAATCACTATGTGGTCTTGCATGTTTTGGTCCAGAAAGAAAATAACCAGGGAACATGTTAGTGGTCCCTTTCAGGGAGACAAAAGTGTGGAATGACATCTCACTGCCTTTTCCAGAAGGAAGGTGTGACAAATGAAGCAAGCAGGAAGTTGGTTCAACTGGGACAAAAGATGTGGTCGGTCTGTGTATCTCTGTGCTGTAGGATGTTTTAGATGACTGAAGATTACATAGGTCCAGGGGTACACTGAACAAACCCATGGAAGGGAAATCCATTCAAGATTGCTACTGCTTAGAAATTGCATCTGGTTTAGAAAACCTGCAAATGCCTAGAAGCTGGAGGAATACATGTGGAAGACATACAGCCTTGTCTTGTTTTTGTACTCTTTCTAGGCATCCTGGCTTTGTCCACTGATGTTTATTACAGAGCTAAAGGAATCCTTGGTCTGTCCCTATGGGTTTATTCTTCTGTCCGCATACTTGAGTCTCCTTGATGGCAGAAATGGTTAAGTGTGCAAATGTGCAGGTAACAAATTAATGAAACTTATGAAGCAACTTTTAATGATCTTCCCTGTCATTACACATCCTTCCATGTGTCAAGAAGAAAATGAATTACAGTCATTACATAATAGGTGTTGTGCCTGAAGACCATTGAGGAGAAAAGGAGCACTTATAGCCTCTGCCTAGACTATATGCTTAGCTTCATCTAGTCTGGATTAACATTTTCACAAAATTAAGAGAAGTTAAATATATTGTTTTCAATATCCTCACTAAAATCTGGCTTTGCTTTTCCAGTTCAGAGGTGCTCAGACTTTTAAACTACGTGGGGAATGATCTCCACCTTAAAATACAAGCACTTTTACCCATTTCATTGGAAGTCCAGTAGTCCAAGGTAGTGAATGAACTGTAAAAATTACTTCTTAAAACCAGTATTTCAAACATATTTTAATCTTCTTTATATCATATTTCTGTGTATTTTTTTTTCTAATTCTGTTCATTTTGCAAATCCCAGAAGGACTTCCTTACTTTGTGCTCTGTCACCTCTTGTATTATGGCAAATGCAAATGGTGAGAACACTGTAGCTTCAGGTGGAGATTCCATCATCTTCAAAGTTTTCCTTCTGAGAAGGAGACAATTTTTTCCATGTTACACAGTGATCTTTTGTTGGCCAGCTTCTAGATTGTCTTGCTCAGATTTTGATTTTCAAGTAGATTTACGACAGCCCTTAAAAGGATAAAATAATTAAACAAAGACATATTTTTAAATAGTTTCATATAAATTGCTCTGAGTAATTCTCTTCCCATCCACCATCACTGTAACAGCTTTGCAAAGTACTTCTTCGTGATCCCTAAAAGTTTCTTCCTGTTTCTTCCTGTTTTTACAAAGAAAGTTAAATAGTCCACCTTATGTCATGTTCGTCAACAGTAAAACCATATTTTCATCAAGTAGGCGTAAATCACATTGTATGCTCTCCAGCTAACAGTGAAGAATCATCAAGATCACGGCAAAGATCACGCCAACAGTCACAATTATCCGAACAACTAGACAAAGGACAAGAATGACATCTGTTCTGGTTCTCCTTGATAGCGCTGCTTCTATTCTCCTTGCTTTTTTTGTTTGTATTTCCAAACAAAAGAAGTACACAATCATTATTATGTTCAAATTTTCAAATGAACTGAGCATTTAATCTGATGAACAGGACTGAAAAGGAGCAGGGCTTGATTACTTACTGTCTGACACCTTTCACAGCCTTGAGGCCTTTGCTGTATCAGCAAAAGTTAAAATAGTAAAGATCAACTCATATAGAGTGGGAAATGTCACTTTAACAGCTGTAAAACACAAAGAACTACAATTCCTAAAGAGAGGCAAAAGGCATCTGTTTGGTACACATTAAGTATGACAAATATAACAGCATTTTTGGTTCAAGCAATGCTTTAATGTGAGATTTCAAGATGTGTTGATGTAAGATACGTGAATGATACAGAATTACTAGAGGTTGTCTGCCACTTGAGCCAGGCTGACTTCTTTGTTTCGTGCCTGGTACCAGGTGCTCTCTCACCCAGGGCTGATGCACCAAGGGACTACCCTGCTGCAGAAGAATTTTAACAATGGCAGTTGCTGCAATAATAATGATAATAATGAAGACAAAAGAGAGCATGCCAACAAAAGACTGAATTCAAGGATTCGAGTGCTGCTTTTCAGTTCCCTGCCTTTATCAAGGCCTGCAAAGCCTTTGTTTAAAGCAAATAACCACTAGGTATGGAAAGGAGATGTTTTGCTTGGAAAGGAGGCCCAGAAACACTGTAGTGAGGACCAGCTGCATGAGTCTGAGAAGTAAAAGCCCTAGCAAGGATATCAACTAAGAATACATTTTACAATGCTGTGGGCTCTTCAACCATTCACTTAAGGAAACAGAGCCATTACTTTGGCTGTCTCTCTAAGACCATGCTCACCAGCTAGAAGATGTATCTAACAACCCAGGAAGAGTGGAAAATGCAGAAGATAATCGATCAACACCCCCATCTGCCTTTTGGCCATGAATAAAGAAATACCTGCAAATCCAAAACCAGTCACATTTTTCTGAAATTTAATTGACCTTATTTGTTCAGCACTTTGGCCATGAATAAAGAAATACCTGCAAATCCAAAACCAGTCACATTTTTCTGAAATTTAATTGACCTTATTTGTTCAGCACCATTCAAACAAATCAGGGAATTGTCAGGCATTGCCAGATCTCTCCAGTTTTGACAGTCTTACACAAGCCAACCCTAATTTCTCTTTCATCTTCCCTTATACAGATTCTAAAATTATAAGGTACTATTTTGTTGCTGACTGGTATGCAAAACTCATGTTCACCCTGGTAGGAATTCTGAGTAGCAGAATGGCTGCTGGAAAACCATTTCTATTTCTATTTATGCTTCATTTCTACTTCTATATAAGGTCCTGCGCCACTGTCATCACTGTAGTATCTAAGCAACTCTTTCATCACATCATTTGAGTTTCATTCTCCTGCATCACAGAATTTTTGTTCGGATATTCTTAACCACAGTTCATCCATAGGATTCTTCTGATTTTTCCACAAGATACAGTACAGGTAAGAATGGTGAACTGGCTGAGAATAACATACATAGTAAGTCTGAATATTGGGGCTCACATACAATGCAGAGTTATCTGCTTTTAGACTAATTCATTTCATTGTCTGGAATGTGTCTTTTTAGAATTCCACATGGTTGTGGGGAATGGACGTTAATGAAAATTACCTTTGATTTTTGCAATTTCATTAATGTAATCTATTATCCCCTTGGCAAGACGTGAGTTTGGAACTCTAAGAACACTTCTAGTTACAGTCTGTAACAGGAGCCTGATGAAGAGAAAAGCAAGTTTTGTGTTGTTCACAGCTAATCTACTCAAGTTTTCTCTCTAGGAAAGAAAATCTTCCAATAAGCAAGAACCAGAACTGCCCAAGAGACAAGCTGATAACACAAAAGGATGCCTTCCAAGCAAACAAGCAGGAAGCAGACAAAAGCTTCTTCCGAGTTAGCTGGTTCACAATGAGCAAAGACAGACTCACGTCAGGTGCACTTTCAAGCTCCTGACTGAAGTCCTGAAGTCCAGGCAACACTTCCATTAGACAGTGAGATTTTGCCACAGCCACAATATGCATTTCAAACACCTTCAGCTTACAGCTAAGGTTACAAAGAGGTATTTACACCAACTTTCAAAAAAACTGTACTTAACTTACTAAAAGTGGAAAAAACAAGTCTTTTTTTTGAAACATACAAAGTCTAGTTCAATGACTTTCAACTTGAAGTCTACTGTCCACTGCAGATCTGTGCACTACTTTACTGTAAAGAATGATGAAAAAAACCCACTATCATATACTTTACACAATTATTGTTGCAAAAAAACCCCCACACTAAAATTGTACACACTCCACTAGAAATTTTCTAAGGTTCTACAATAAAAAAGAGATTGACAACATATCTGAGAGTTTCAAGCAGATTGCCTCCAACTCTGCCCAAAACTTTGCATATTAGCTTTGCTTGTTGATTATTTATATTCATATTTGCTAAAAAGGGAGTGCCTTTAAACGAAATGCAATTCCTCTTCATCCTCCTTTCCCTCAAGTTTTTCACTGAGCTGGAGTTCCTCCTAGATCATGTCATGGACTTTACAGTAGTGCTCCATATACAAGTAGATTCTTGACCAAATGTTTATAAGGATCCAGCAGCCAACAGGAGTTCTCTCCACCAGGTTTCAGATCCAGAAAATATGTATCACTTTGGCAGAGAGGAACAAGATTTTGCCTTTGCAGACTGTTGATTTTTGACTCTTAATATAATGATGATGCATAGCTTTTCTCTTCCGTTCTAGATTATTTACAAGTCTTTTTCTATGGCTTTATATATATTTAAAAATGGATGGAGATAAGCTACTGGGAGAGCAGGATTACACACACAGAGGAGATCCAGGCTGTTAGCCGTGGGCACCAGGATTCCCTATTTAATTTCTGTGCAAATGCAAGGACAAGATGGCTTTGCTGATTACACGTTTGTACAGCAGCCAGTTACAGAGGTGTGCCTTTTCTGTCTGAAGGAAGCTTTGGCACTGAGGTCATCAGCAGGAAAGGGACTCAAAAGAGCTGGGGGCTACAATGGCCTCTGAGACACAGAAATGCTATTGCCTCCATCTTCTTCATAGAAGTGCCACTGGACACATCCCGCAGCTTGCCCTCTCACTCATGAGAAGTGTGGAGTTTGGAGCAAAGCTGGGATCTCAGTAGGCTGACATCCTTCACATGGCATCCTAATGAGGGTTGTTCTCTGCTCTTGCATTCTTCACTTCCAGAGTCCTCCCTCCTCACAGCACTATTATTAGCAAATATGAACAAACCGCCTTCCAGCTCCAAAGTCTTCACAAAACACTGAACAAGACAAGGGGCTGGAGTGTGCAATACCCTTCAGTGTTTCAGGGTAGTGATTTAGTAAGACTGACATGTAGAAATGTCAGTCACATAAAAATGGGATTTTCCTCACAGGGATCCCAATAATTTTTGATGAAGATAACTTTTCTTTTTCTGTTATGTTTCTCTTGCTATAAAAGACAAGGAGAAACTTTAGGTCTAAACAGCTCTGAAAACAAAAGAAGAGATAAATTACTAAAGACCACTCACTTAAGCAAAAAGATCATTATGCCTGGTTATCCAAAGGTCCCTGAGGAGCACAGTGATCACAGGTAAAGGACACGTGGAAGTTCTTCATGCATATATTTAAAATTGACTCATACAAAGTTTCAACACATGGAAAATCCACACAAATTTCTGTGAGGTTTTACCTGACCTTTTGCAATATCTCTTCCCTATGTCCTTCCCACCTCCCATGCGTTAAAGCCCGAAGCACAAACTGTCACACTGTATTTTCAAGTGTTGGCTTTGGGGCCAGGTTTGTGGATGGTGTTGCTGAATCTAGCCACTGCTGCTCAGGTGGCAAAACATCAGAGCACCAGTAAGAGGGGTAAGGATGAGACAAAAGCAAACACATTCACCCTTTATCAGCTGCACTGACGATTTTCAGCTCTGTTGAAGTCTTAAGGACTCTCTCTCTAGGAAAGTGCTAGGAAGAAAGGCCAGCCACAGAGCAAACACATTTTCACTTCCTGTCCTATCCTGTAGCTCTGGCATGAAGAAACATATCTCTGTGGAAGAGTGAGAGATCTAGGTGATAAGAAAAACAAAATATACAAACTTAAGCTTATTGACTTGAGTGAGGCAGAGAGACATTCAGAATTGCTTCAATTTGACTAAAAAAAAAAATAAAATTAGGAGGTAATAGAGAGGACTAGTTCTTTTCCTGACTAAAACTGATTTGTCCATTTGGCTGGTTGAAAGACATCTCCCAAAGTCTTTATGAGACCCTCTCCTCATAGACAGTGTTGTACCAGTTGCCAGGGCCCAGGCAGGGAGGCTGCAGGGCTGCTCCTGTGAAGAGGGGCAGGGGCTGCCCGTGCTGGACACAGATGGGTCAAGTCAGCTCAAACTGACCCAGCCAAGGTCAGCCCTCCACAGTGGCCCAGCTTGTGCTGATTAGAGATATCTAATCAGCCAGTTTTGGATGCTGGAAAAAATCCATTTCAGTCTGTAGATTACCTGAAAGGGGAGATTTTTGTCCTTTTTCCCGATACTAATTTTGTGATTATGCCTTTCTTTCCATTTCAGCTTGTAGACCAGATAGACAAATAGCAAAGGAACTTATGGTCTCTCAACAAAAAGACTTAGATTTTCTGGAATGGGTACAGAAATTATTTTGCTTGATAGGTATGACAAACTTGTGTCAAATTCCCCAGCCATCATTTCAAAAAGCCTTTTAATGAGGAACTGGGAAAGGCAGCATTGTACCATGGACAGAAATGCTACCCCTTTCCAGTCTGAACAACACAGCAAGCCATGCTCCTAGAGAACAGAGCAGTTTTGCAAAATACAAGGCAGCAGCTATAAAGAGCTACATCCAAACACAAGGAATCTTGTTGCATCCCCTGATGCTGTCAGAATGATCTTTCTCATTTCCTCCTGATCCTGTTAGAAGAGTAAACACAATCTTCTGATCTGGCTAGACTTCTGACCATCCACAGAGAGAAAAACTAGAAGTCCTTCAGCTGATGACTTCTTCTATCTACCTAATTAAGAGTTAATAATTTTTAAAGTCCAGGCAACGTCACTTCTGGGGAAGCAAAGCCCAGAAACTCCTTTGGGCATCTCTGTACAAAGCCGAAGGACACTGATCTGGCACTAAGCAGGACAATCCATTCTTTTTTATCTGCTCAATATAACTTAGAGCTTGTCTTCTTCAGGTTCCTGTATAGTTATAAATATTTTCTGAGTCAATAAATCTCAGTCCTTGTAAAAATTTCTCAATGGGTCTGTTGGGTGGTTTCATCTGACCACTTTTCACCAAGGCTACTCAGTTACAGCTTAAACACAAGCGAGTCGTTGTATTGGTGACTCACTGACTCAAGTCAAAGGAACACTTTGCATGCTTAAACCTAAAACAGATTAAGTGTTCTGCTTATTCAGGTCTCAAAAAAGGAAGCTTCCACTATACAAAAAGGCATGGAGAGGCTGAATAGTGAGAGAAGCAGCGGGGAGGAGGGGTGAAGGTTTGGGTGGTTTGTGACTGCCATATGGATTTAGAAAATGAATGAACAAATTTTATGTTACACTACAATGGCAAAAAGGGCCTCCACAGAAATACAAGGAATAGTCTGTCTTACTGAAGAGATAGGAAATAAGCCAGGATTCCCCGGCCAGTTTTATGTAGGCAAACAACACAGAGGGAAGAAACGTGGGGAGGGATATCTCGAAGGATTTCTTTCTTTCTAGCCTGCCATAATTTTGAATAAGACCTCAATTCACATTATTCAGGGGAAAAAAAAGAATTTTGATGAGAAAGGCATTTTTCATGCTTTCTCTGATTAGGAAAGGTTTCTGTATGGCTGTTCTCCTGTTTTGAGAAAATCAGCAAACTGCTACCTCCATCATGAAGTCAGAAAAATCCCATTAGCATATGAGCTGAGAACAGTACCACGGAACAGTTTTATGATGTATTCTTTTTAGTGTTAAACTTCAATATATCTATTGTGCATAAGCAAATTCCAGATGTCCACTAAGAAAAAAACTCAGAAGTTTGTTTTTCTGCTTTCATATTGAAGCGTAAAAGAGAAAACTGCAGAACCAGTGCTGCTGGTGCTGCCAGACTTCGTGAGAAAAAAAGAAATATATGTTAACCAACCTTAGTGCAGTAAAAAATAAGCAGGTAATAGAAAACCCTCCTTATTTTAGCTTGAAGTTTTACAAAGAGTAAAGAAAAGACTCATTCCTGCCACAAGGAACCTCTTCATTTCTATTCTGTCATTTCCTCTTATATGTCTCTTTTACTGGGCTGCATTTCATGACTGTCATTATCACAGCACACAAGCTCCTGCCCATAAAATACTGGTGACATGCAGTCTTACAAAGATTGAGTACTACATAAAAAACACAAGGCCATATCACTTCAACACTGCAAGCGTCTCTCTGAGCTTACCAGTTGATGTGTAGACTGTGTATTTTACAGAGGCAACAACATTTTCATTTTCTTGGTTTCACGCTCGAAAGTGACTGAATGGGTATCACTGCAAAATTCCATAATAGCCAAAGCATTGAGAGGAATGTGTGCTTTATGGCCATATATAAAAAAAAGGGAAACAAAAAAAGGAGGGTTATTTATTTTTTAATAGATCTGCAAAGACAAGTTGTGTTGTGTCAGATGCACAGAAATATGCTTATTCTACTCCAACAGCTTCCAACTGGTCATGACCTTTCAGCCCCTGGGAAAATTTCTCCCATCTCTCCATCTCCTACTTGAACAATTAGGAAGGGCAATACGGTTGTGACTTGCTGCACATATGTTCATCAGGCACTATGCCCCATTCTTCTGAAATAACAGTAAACATTATTCTGTAAGATTATTGTTTCCCCCACATAAGCAGGAAATTGAAGCTGCATAATGGAGCAAAGTCATGTGAGTCCTTGTATTACCAACTCACCAGTGAGAAATCTGGGCTTAATTGCATTACGAGAGCAAAGGACATATACTGCTCAGAAGTCTGCACCATTCATGAGGAGAGTGTGGTAAATACATGCAGTATCAAATTTTTCTGCACAAAGTGTAATTCAATTACTGACCTTGTTTGGAATAAGCATCTTCCAAACATATTTAAATCAATATGCAGGAGGTATATAAGTACAAGACACCTTCACCCAGGCAGGGCCCTCAGAAAATGGTATTTCTCCTATAAGAGAAACTTTAATAGGCATATCATCAACTATATGAAACATGTCTATATAGATCATAAAGTTCATAATCCTTTGAACCACAGAATGTCACTTGGAAATTATCCTTTCCCTTAAAATTACTTAAAATACATTTTGCTTGGTTTAATGCCTAGAATGAAGTATGCAGCAGAAAACCAGTATTTTACAGGGACTCGAAATCAGGAGTGTATCAGTACTGAAAGGAGATGTAAAAAAGATTACTGGATTGCTTAACAGGGCAATTAAAGGGTGGAATGCCATCACTTCGTTTTACTTCCACCACACTAATAGAGGATGTCTCCTTTAAATCAACTTACATGCTCTCCATTACTGTATCACAGTGTTTCACTTACATCCACAGTCACCTGACCTGTAGCATTCTGCCACGGGGACAATAATTTTTTCTTCAGTCCCCGGGCATCCACTAGTTAACAGAACTTCTCAAAGGCCAATCCCCTTGAGGGGAAAAGAAAAATCTTTCTTCATTTCCTTCATATTCTGTTTTTGCTTTCTGTTTCTTCATCTTCGATGTTAATATGATATTTCTACCAAACACCAGGAAAAAGACACCTTCTCAGACTGCCTGCTAAAGCTATCCTATGCTGGTGTCTAAGATTTCAATACAACATCCACTTCTGTCAGACTCTGCACCCTACAGAGACAGATTCTTCGAATCATCATGCGTCAGAAAAGGAACTGAAAATTAATTCAAAACTTTTCTTACAGCATAAACACTTAAAAGAAACTGATATATGTTCTGCAAAACAGTTCATTCACTTTAAATATCAAAGCATTCAGGCTGCTGGCCTTTAAATGCTCAAATCAGATGGCACAGAGAATGCTGTACAGACTGCCAACTCAGTCTGCCTCCAGTCTTGAGACCGTCTGAGTGTCTTCAACTCCCACCAAGGTCAACAGAAACCGAAGGCACTAAAATCCTGAAGGCACTGGGACTGGGGAGTCTGAAGTTACCTAACAGTGACCAAGAGTGCATGATACAGGAATACCACCAACAGACTCCAAAATGAAGCCTCTCAGAGCACAGAGGCTGGTGGTTGGTAATATAAGGTTTCTCATGAGAAACAGGTGAAATCAAGGGTTGACCACCTGGACTACATGGAGGGTCTTACTGAAGACAGTAGGAGGTAACGTATGACATATGCATGAAATTAAGGAAAATTCCTAAAAAACATTGAAGGAAGCAAAAAAGTGTTCACTCTCACTATCAGGATTTCAATGGGAACATCCTCATTTTAACAATTACACATATATTCAAAACAAGTGGTATAATTGTTTTTGCCAAAGAGTGTGTACACAGTTCATT
Source organism: Falcunculus frontatus (assembly GCA_013398115.1). NCBI lineage: Eukaryota > Metazoa > Chordata > Aves > Passeriformes > Falcunculus > Falcunculus frontatus. Next base: position 2,351 of record VZRV01000998.1, on the reverse strand, counting down.
GGAATGACATAGCTTGTGGGGGAGGCAGGAATAATATGCTTGGGCCCAGTAAACACTGAAGGTTTTGTCATATTTCCAGAAGCATTTTGCTTACTAATAGACACGGAAAGAGGAGAGTTAAACCCCCTTTGTGGTAGAATAATAAATAGGAAATTGGTTTGAATATTGCATTTGTGATGCATCTGCCTTCCTTAAATGTGTATTATATAAATAAATGGATTTCAGAATGTTTCGGAGATGCCATGCAAATCATGTGAAACAGAACTTCAAGTGACAGAAGGGGACACTACCACTTACTGAAAACGACACAGAATGAGGATCATTTTCTGTTCCAGAGAATGTCTCATAGATGCAGGGACAGAGGTGTAGATAGCAGTGAACAAACACCTTTATTAAAGGCATTCCTCTTTCTTCAGTGCCATGTTGGTTGTTCTAGCTAAGAAAAAGACGGGAAACCTATGAAAAGACAAAAGGCTGGCTTGATAAAATCTGGGTGCTGGGCTAAATGTAGTCACACTCACCAGGAAAATATTTCACCATGTGTTATTGATGGGAATATTAAAATCTGAGGACTATATCATTCTCAAAGTGTTGATTAAAAAACCTCTTTTAATTAGATCTCCAAGTTCTTTTGGTACTTCTCTGCCTCTTCCTTTTGGACAGCTTTTTCTCTCATCCTTGTATTTCATTCCCTCACCTCTTCTTACCTGTTGCCAATGCTGAGGAAATTAACTACTGAGATGCTCTAACAAATGAAGTCTTAATTCAGCAAATCATACAAGCTAACCTAAAAGAAAAGTGCTCACACTGCAGTAAAATAAATTACCTAAATGAAATTCACCCCAAAGAAATGTAAATTAGCAGACTGCAAGAGGGGTGGTGAAGAGGCATGACCCACAAAGAACTGAATACTTTGCAATACCAAAACAGCAGTTCTGAGAGAAATCTAAAGGTAAGAGGGGACAAAGCAATTAAATCACAAAGACCCTAAGGCAAAACTGAGGAAAGTATGACAAGACACCATTAACATATGCTTTAATTGTGCTTTAATGCCTCTGTAAACCTGGATTTTCACTAAAGAAGCAATGGATTTGAGCCTCAGCATTACTGTGAAAAAATGAGAAAATTGAGTCAGTTCAGAAATCAAGAAATACAAAGGACAAGAAAGATGAATCTAGGGAATAAGAAGGACTGTAAAGGAGAAAAATAGCTCACAGCTTTACTGGAAGAACCAAGAAGCTACCTTTCAGCCTTTCAAAAGACAAACATGGAGTCACAGAACGGTTTGGGTTGGAAGTGACCTTACAGATCTTCTAGTTCCAACCTCTCTGCCATGGGCAGGTACACCTTCCACTAGACCATGTTGCTCAATGCCTGATCCAGCTTGACTTTGAACACTTCCAGGAATGGAGTATCCAGTTCTCTGGGCAACCTGTTCCACTGCCTCACCACTCTCATAGTCAAGAATTTCTTCCCAATACCTGATATAAATCTGCCCCTTTGTCCTATTACTACATGCGTTGTAAAAAGTTCCTCTCAGCTTTCTTGTAGATCCCCCTTAAGCACTGGAAAGTGCCATTAGGTTTCCCCAGAAGCCTTCNCTGGACTTGCTCCAGCAGGTCCATGTCCTTCTGATGCTGGGGCCCCAGAGCTGCATGCAGTACTCTGGGCGGGGTCTCACAAGAACAGAGTAGAGGGGTAGAATCACCTCCCTCGATCTGCTGGTCACACTCCCTTTGATTCAGCCCAGGACATGGCTGGCTTTCACCAACACCCCCAAATCCTTCTCCTCGGGGCTGCTGTCTATCCAATTTCCACCCAGCCTGTGTTTGTGCTTGGGATTGCCCCAGACCAGGTGCAGGACCTTGCACCTGGCCTTGTAGAACTTCGTGATGTTTGCACAGACCCACACCTCAAGCCTGTCCAGTTCCCACTGGATAACATGCCTTCCCTGCAGTGTGTTGACTGCTCCTTGTAGCTTGGTGTCATTAGAAACTTCCTGAGGGTGCCCTCAGTCCCACTGTCCATGTCAGCGACAAAGATGCTAAACAGCTCCCATCCCAACACCAACCCCTGAGGAACACCACTCATCCCTGGTNCACCAACCCCTGAGGAACACCACTCATCACTGGTGTTCACTTGGACATTGAGCTGTTGACTGCAAGTCTTTGAGAATGACTATCCAGCAAATTCCTTATCCATTGCGTGATCCATCCATCAAATCCAATTTAGAGACAAGGATGTCATGTGGGACAGTGTCACAAGTCCAAGTAGATGACATCAGTTACTCTTCCCTTATTTACCACTGTTGTAACCCCATCACATATAGCCACCAAATTTGTCAGGCACAA
>VZRV01000997.1:704750-720400 GCA_013398115.1 Falcunculus frontatus | reverse complement strand
CATCCCATATCCCACCCTGCATCCCATATCCTATCCTAAATCCCATGCTATACCCCACCCTGCATCTCATCCCGTATCCCACCCTGAATTTCATCCCACCCCTTACCTTCTCACCCAGTGCTCCCCAGTGCCAGCCCAGTGCTCCCCCGTTCCAGCCCAGATCCCAGCTGATCCTCCAGCACTGCCTGGGAGCACCTGGAACACCCCCATCCCGGCAGATGTGGGGGCTTTGGCATGGCTGGGGGGGTCGTGGTGATGCAGGAGGTGTCAGGTCCCCAACAGGGACATTCCCCAGTGTTGCAGCTCAGGTAATGAGTCGGTGCTAACGAGCCCATAATTAATTTTCATTTCCTTCAGTGATGCCAAGCACTCACCCTCCTTGGCGGCCAGGAAATGGTGAAACCGGAGCAGGGGAAAAGCTCCCAAACCTCCCCTAAGCCACCTCAAAACTGCCTGGTGTGGTCATGGCCAGGGCTTAGCTGCCCAAAACACTCTGAATTCACCCTGGCTGCACTGCCAGGGACACCAAACGCACCTGGCTGGGGACACCTGGTCCCACCCCTGGCCCAGTTTCCCCTGCACTGCCTGGGCTCCGCATCCCCTGTGACCAGAGCTCCCTCCTGAATTTGGCTGCAGGTTCCCAAGTAGAGCCCAACAAAGGCACCTGTCTGTCACTCCACGGCGGATTTGGCCTGGGAGCAGGATTTGGGGAGGAAGTTGCAGCAGAGACAGGGATGGGGAGCCAGAGCTGGAGTCTGAGGGAAGCTTTTCTGGAGGGGGCAGCCAAGCCCGGAGAGACCTGTCCTGGTGGGAATGTCTCCACAATTGGTGGCAGCTGGGTGATGCTCTGTTTCCTGTGGGAGGGCAGACCCAGGAACCAAAATGCTGCCAGCAACACCAGCCCAAAATCACTCCATCCCTCACCTTCCTCCCCATCCCTGTGCACAGGGTTGAGGTGGCAGCGGGTCACAGGGACAGATCCAGCTGGGGGGGACACAGTTCCCAGATGCAAACAGGATTGGAGGGCACGAGCATCCTCTTTCCACAAGGATTAAACAACAGTTTGGGGTTGTTTGCTACATCTGCTGAGCAAAACCTGCATCCTGCATCCATTATCCGTGTAGGGACTACACAAACAAGTGGCCTTGTGTTGGACCTGTGTCTCTATTAAACTCCAGCCAAGCAGTGGGGCCGGATTTGGGAGGTGCAGCCCCTGGAGCACTGCCAGGGCCACTGCTGCATCCCCTTGCTCCTACCTTTGTCCCTGCCATGTCCCCCCAGGCTGACAGATGTCACCTCCTAGGAGGAACCTCCTGCATGGTCAGGACTATTCCTGATTTAATGCTGGAGGGGGAAGACAGCCCATGACAGGAAAATCCAGCGTCGCCAGGGTGAGCCCGTGCCCTTTGCAGCACCATTATCTTCCCAACACCCCGCAGCGTCCGCAGCGCTGAATAATGCATCAGGTCCTGGGAAACAAAGGAGATGAGGGATGAAAAAACAGCACGGGGAGACCCTGGCATGGGGAGGGGGGGACAGGAGCCCCATGGGGCTTTCCTGGTCTTGGCCAGGAGCCAGGGCTTTGTAGCAGGACCACACCAGGGTTTGACCAGTAGCTCCGGGAGAACAGCAGTGGGAGATGGAGCATAGCCCAGCCCAGGGTGCAGGATCCCAGCCAGAGAGCTGGCACAGGCAGCAAACACAGTCAGAATCACACCTGGAATGGGATGGAGAAAGGCAATAGCCATCCAGATGGGAAAAATCAAGAAAAGCAGGGAGAAAAAGCTGCCAGGCAGGCGGGCAGGGTGAAGCCACGAGAGCAGCGAGAAGGGGTGATCTGGTGGAGAACAAAAGGGGAGAGATGGAAGGAGCAGAAGGGTCGGTAATTGCAGGCAAACAGGCAGAGCCAGCCACGGCTGGGGGGAGAGCAGGAAAATCATCACTTGAAAGAAACCGAGGGTTTAGGGAAGGAGAAGGAGAAAGAAAAGGCGATAAATAATTAAAGGAGATCAAACGAGGCAGGCAGCAGAACAGGCCTAATTGCAAGGATTTACTCTGAGGTTCGACATCTCCAGCAGCCTCCTCCTGACGCAGAAGAAAGGGCGGCCGGGAGTGGCGGTGCCGTGCGGGAACGTGCTGCTGGCACGGCACTGGCAGGAGCCCCTGATCAAAGCCTGGCGCTGGCTTTCATGGTGCTCAGCAACCCCGACGAGGCGGGAGGGGGGAAGAAAATACCAGAAAATGGGGGGGGCAAAGCAAAGGCATGAAGGGGAAGGGGCTGAGGGGCACCGCGATCGCGTGAGAGCCCGGGGTACGATGGGGACAGGGCATGGGGACAGCCCCACGCGTGCCCAGGGTGACCTTGGGCCATTCGATCGTGGCCCGGCGGCTGGAGGCTCCCATTGATTTGGGCTTGACCATGTGGCCACGTGGCCCAGCTCAGTGCTGGGGTGGGTTTGCTGGGTTTCCTGCTTCCCCAGGGTTCCCTAACCCTCCTAGCCCTTGGCACGAGTTTTTCTTCCCTGTGGATTTATCGGGTCACTGTTTGAAGCCCTGGGAAATGCTCTGTACCCGCGCTGTGCTGCAGCAAGGAGATGCCCACATCCTGTGCCCACCTCACTCGGCTCATCCAGGAGGCTCCTGCCTGCTGCTTTCCTTGGCACCTCCTTACCCACAGGTAACAAGTCCAGGAGAAAAAAGTGATCCAGTGTTGCCCATCCAGCCTGGAAGTACCTCTGAGCAGTCATTCATCACCAGAGCCATCCTTTGCTTTTACAAACCCTCCCAGAGCATCACCCAACATGGGAGAAGCAGAGACCTGCCACTGTCCCAGAGTCCCCAGCTGCATCCTGCCCTAGGTCCAGTGCCCACAGTCTCAGCTGTGACCCCATCCAATCTGTCCCAGTGTCCCTGCAGGCAGCAGGTGCCAGGGATGGGCAGTGTGGTGGCAGAGCTCAGCTCGAGCGTGCTAACCTCTCCTAACAGGCAATCAAATCCCTGCCCCGGCAGGACTCCCTGCATATTAATTGCACTGTGTTATCCAGCCATCTGTTCCCACAGCCAGGAAAAGAGCAGTCCCTTTGGTCTCCTTTATTAACAGGTTTCCCTGTAAATGCAAACAAACCCTCCCGCCTCGGCACCGCTCCCCAGCTCTGCTTTGAGGCACCCAGGAGGGAAGTGGGAGCTCTCGGGCATTTCAGTAAATCAAGAGCAGGGAATGCAAAGGTGGTGATTTCACAGTGCCTGTGGCCAGGCGGGAGAGCCAGGGGAGGGGGAGAGGCCTCTGCAAAGCCAAATCCACAGCTCAGATGGTTTGTGATGCTCCTGCTCGCGTTAAAGCCCCTTGCCCTGGGAAAGAAGGGGGAAGCTGAGCTGGCTGTGGGGAAGATGTGGCCTGCACCCCCAGCCGTGCCCGACCAACCTCAGGGTGTATTTCCACCTCTCCTTTCCCCATTCCTGGGCAGAGGACGTGCTGCCTGCACAAACTGCCAGCCCCAGTAATGCAAGGCTGAGCACAGGGTACCCCAGTGCTGGTGGTGCACATGCTGGGCTGCCCAGGGGAGGGAAAGGGCAGCAACAGCTCTCTGTCCTGGCCCCTTTTGTGGGGGACAAATCACTGGAGATTCTGAATTTTGGAGGTGGGCTCCTGAGAGAGGGGCAAGAGTTACCCAGCATCTTTCCAGCCCCTCCACTTTTGCTCTTTTGCTGGAGTTGGGAAGGCAGCCAGCTTTGGCAAGGCAGAGGCTGCTCTAAACTGTTGTTGTTTCTTCTGTTTCTCCTAAATATCACCGAAATGCCATGGATTGTCCTCAGGCTCAGCCACACTGGCTGCAGCTGTACCAGCCTTATCCCCAAGGCAAGTAGCGGCTGCTGCCATCTCTCAGCACCCAGAGCCCCCCAGGGTGAGAAGGGGCTCAGGGTGGAGGTCTGTACCCCCACACCAAAGCCAGGAAGGGAAAACATTTCCCAGGAATAAAGGACACAAGTCTGCCAGCCTGCTCCTGTGATCATCGCACCTGAAGCCCCCCAGAACAGTGATGATCAGGATGAGGCCCAAGTTACACCACTCAGCATTTGCTTTTCTCCTTGTTCTATCCTTCCCTGCATTTAACACGCTGCTGCAGCAGCACGGGAGCAGCAGGTGGGCTCGAGTGACCTGACATACGGCCATCTGGAGAATCTTTATTTATTACTCTCCACACACATCTCTGTATCTTGACATCTGTGCTCCAGCACAGAGCAGGGCTGCCCGAGGAGGCAGCAGCTCCGTGTGCAGAAACGATGCTGCAAGGGAAGAGGTGCTTAGAGACCATCAAGACAAAAGTCTGCTCAGTAAAAAGGATGAAACCTAAGAGATCTGCACAGGGCAGGTTTTTCACCTTCTCCAGACCTGGTCACTACCCTCCACAGGAGGTAAACACAAAGGCTGCCAGCACTGGAGTGAGTGCTGTGACTCAGCAGGGCAGCCCCGCTGCAGAACTTACAGGAGAGAGGATGAAGGTCGTGTGTCTCAGAGCCACAGCACCAGCAAACAACTTCCAGGACAGAATGCCAGCTTATCTGGGTATACCCAGCTGATTCCTACTCCTGAGGAGGGGCATGCCCCAGATCCCTTCCTCCTCCAGGGAATCTGCTCAGAGAGAAGGGGTGGGACGTCCCACACCTTTACAAACCATCTCCAATCTTCAGAGGGATTGTTACCCACCACAGGGACAGCACAGTGACCGAGCAGGGAACACCAGCACAAGTCCATTTCTCACCTTTAGCCAGTGTCCTTCTGACCTCTGACTTCATTGCAGAAAGCCACAGGAAGGGTGTCTCGTCTCCTTTCCCAAAAGGGAGCAGATTTCCAGGCACAGGGAATAGCTGCAACTCCAAAAATGCAGCCTGGGGTCGGGGGGGAAGAAGAAATAACCCCATAATCCAAACAGTGCAGGGACTTTGTTAACATTCAGGAGATTTGAAGGAGACCCTGGAGAACCTGCAAGTCAGCAGGTACTGAGACATAATCCTCTTCCACCTCAGCTCCACTTGCCCATGCTGCCCCTGAGTCCCTACTGGTACAAGCAAAGCTTTCTGCTTGTCCATGCAATTCCCCCAGACTTCGCTGGGTTTGGACTGCTGACACAAGAAAAGATTGAATAACCCAAGCCACACGATGAACCTCAAGTTCGAAAAAGTCTCCAATGCTCAGAAATCTGCTCTATCTGCTGTATTAAAAATAGCAGGACTGGAACAAGTGTGTGTTCCTGCCCTGCTGGTTGCAAGGCCAGGCTTTCCCTGCAGTGGGGCAGTGCCCCTGGTCCTCCTGGGCACCCAGACTGGGACACACACCTCTGGCAGGTGCATCCACACCGTTTTTAATACCCTGTGCTGCCCGTTTGAGGTTTGAAATTGCTGTCAGGCCTGCAAGACCCCTACACCCAGTTGGAGCAGCCTGCCACAGGCCTTCCATCATTGTCTGGAACAGTCTCTGCTGTATTTACCAGGTCTGGCCTGTCACTCCTCCTCAGTGTCCTCCAGTTCCGACATCCTCCCCTGCCCCCCTCCAACACGATCTTTAATTCTATTAATACCACCTAATAATTACTTTGTTCCAAGCCTGCTGAGTAATGACTGCCAACGCTTCTATTTCATTACTATTCCTGTAAAGAAACCAAGCTTTTAACAGGCTGAATTTCTGCAGAGGAATGACAAGGACTGTGCTTGCTGTCCTCCTTGCCCACATCTTCCACAGGGCAGGAAAAGAACCAGGCACTTTATTCTCCATGCATCTACAACAGCCACAACTGTGTGATGTGGTTCAGAAGGATAAACTAATTAAAATCAAAAAAAATCAAACCCAGTTCAGAGAGCTCAGAAAAAAAATACAAGCGGGAGGAAGATAAAAGGCAGAGACCAAAGAGCATCTACTACTTTCAGGTATTTTTCTTCTAAGTGATTACCCCATGTTCTCTGGCTCAAACCAACAGTCACCTCAGTTCCTCCAGAGGTGCTGGGCTTTGGCTTTTCCTTCACTCATCAAAATAAAGTCTGTTCAACTTAGAATTCAACCTACACGGATGAGAGCAATTCAAAGCAACAGCGTAAGCAGCGCAGAGCACGGAGGAAGAGTGAATTAATAGCTTCCTTCATTAAAGCTTACCTTCAAAGAAGTCAGCAACAGAGCTCGTCATCATCTTCTCTCAGACATTTATTTTTACATTCGCAAGAGGATGAATGTAAGAGAAATTTATGGAGATGCTAAATCAAGGCTTTTGTTCCTAACTAGAAAGAAGTCGCTCTCAGCAGTTTAATTATTGTCTTGGTGCAGGACTGACGTTTCAAACGCTGTGCTCTTTCACTAACTCCTTTAAAATCAAATTACATAAGAGATTAAGGTAACGCAAGGTAACAGAGGTAATGCCACCTCCTGAAAAAACACCTCTTGGATCATTTCGCTCAGTTATCCCTTCTGCAGCCCCTACACCCATCTTGATCTGATCACACCTGGTTCCCAGTGGCTGTGCTGAACAAGGAGCCCAAACCCAGGCAGCAGCAGAGTTGGGAGTAATCAGTTCACCCAATTTCCAAGGCTATTTCATCCCTGCTGAAACCAATCCCCTCTCAGAGACCTACACCCTCCACCTTCCAAAGGACAAGCACATCAGGACAATTCCACATGGTACACTGAAAAAATGAGGCTGTTTTATTGATGATTAGACTCTGCACTGGCAACAAGCATCAAGCTAATACAGACAGACTTCAATCAAAGCATGAGCTTTGAATCAGAAGTCGTAAAGTGACATGATGCCTTAATAAATTAAGGAAGTTAATTCCTCCCCGTCATCAAGTCTTCACTTGAAGTTCTTTGCAAATTCCTCTCCTTTCTTAATAGAAGCCTTCAGCTCAGACATGGCCGCAGCAACCATCTTCTCTTCAAAGGGGGAGAGCTTGCCAAGGCCTAGGTTCTTCTCAATTCCTTTTTTCTGAGAGAAAGAGGATTTAAGGATTAACCATTCATTGAATGACCTAAAGAGTAGCTTAACAGCTCTGACTAAGTATTATCCAGCTGAGACACAGACCCAGCCTGGGACCTGTGTCATCTCTAGTCTGCCAACCCTGTGCTTCCTGGAAAGCCTCAGAAGCCTCTTACTATCTGTGGCAACTTCTACAGCCCTCACAAACTTCTCATTCACTGTGCGGAAGTGTGAAACCAGAAGCCAACCCAGCAGCTCCTTCAAGAGGAGACTGACACCAACTGATCCTTCCTAACTCCAGACCCACCATCTGGCAAGAGGATCTCCTCTGGTGTATGTCCTTTGCTTGCCATCTCAAACTGCCTCAGAGTGGGACTCCCAGGTTTTCAAGATGCCTTCATTCCCTCTTAATATCCCTCTGCTTCCATCCCCTCACCAGCCTGCTCCTAAGACAGCAAACACCGCCCTTTGCATCCCAGCGGCCACAACAGGGCTGCAGCATCATTGTTTTCCACCGCTCCTCCAGGGTATGGGTGACAAAAGGAACACTTCTTTCAGAGTTCAGCAGAGGTCCTGAAAGCAAGCTATTAATCCTAATCCATGCTGTAGGTCCCCATGTGCCTTAGTTTCTGAGGGATTTGCTTGTAGCAGATCAAGCTGAGGAGACAGGATTGCTGACTCTGGTTAATCATATGAAAGCCCAGAGTAAACAGGCCCGACTTGAGGCAAGCGTGACCTCTTAAGCCGAGTCTGAATCTCTGGTTACTCACTGATCTGCAATCTAAGAGCAGATAAAAGCAGCAGCATCCTTGTCAAGCCGAGCTATGTGCCCAAATACCATACCCAAATATTCAAGACTCTTAAAGGCACACTCAGCTGTTAACTCCAGCAATAGCAGGCATTCAGCTAAACTGAAACCACTGAGTAAAACCCATATGACACAACCAGTAGCTGCCGTTTATGAGGCTCATGATGTAAAGTACATACCCCCAGTTGCAGAGGTGTAGAGAAGTATGGGCTCTCTGTCACGTCCGATCGAACAAAGGCACATTCAACAACCCCCTGCTTTCCATTCATGGCATCCACCAGGGAGAACACAAATCGAGCACCAGCATAGGCCATAGACAAGGTGGCAGATCCTGGAAGAGTTAAACCACTTTCAGAACAACTCACATTGAAATCTGATACTTCCTTTAGCATCAAAGGTTTCCATACTGGTGTGTTTACAGAGCAGTAATAATGCAGTGTCATTGACCTCAAGCTCACGGCCAGTTGGATAAAGCAGCAGCTTTTGGCCAGCTACATGTATCTAATTGACTAGATTTATAAAAGAAACAGCTTAATTTGACAGAGAAGATTCTTTTTAAAGCCACAGGTGGTGGGGGATCAGTTAATATTTAGTCTCACACACTGAGCTGTTTCTAGTAGTACAGCCCAGGCAGCAGCTGACAGAGCAGAGCAGTTAGATTGGCAACCAGCAGTTCATAACCTGTAAATAAGATTAAACTGTGGAGGACTGCACCCCTACAGAGAGTCAACAAGAATTACTTGGAAGCTTTACTCAAGAACTCACCTGCTCCTGCTTTAGCCTGGACAACTTCAGTGCCAGCTTCTTGAATTCTTGCTGTAAGCTTCTCCAGCTGATCCTGAGGAAACTCCACTTTTGGTGTGCACTGGATGGAGGAAAAAAAGTTACTACCAATACCAGAACCCCTCCAGATTCAGCATAAAGCACACAATGCTTTTTGTACCACTGCAGCTGTTACCAACAGTTCTCAATTGGGCAAATGGGTTTCCCCAGCTCACAGCTTGTGTGACACTGACAACTGCAAAAGTCATCAGGGCTGGGGTTACTGCATGGCCTGGAACAGGAACCCAGCCGTGCCCAGCTTCCTCAGGGACAAACCCCAGCTTCACAGCCAAACCAGGCCTTGCCATGGTTCCTCACTACTGTGTAGTCCTGTGCACTACAGACACCCTCCAAGCATTAGGAATTTCAGAAAGTCAGCTTGTAAATACTTGGGTCACCGTGGCATTATGGAAGTCGAGCCTTTTGAAAGATCCAGTTTCCCAGCAGTATTTAGGAATTCACAGAACCTTCAGATACAGCTATGCAGTAGCTTAAGCACAATTGTGTCTGTCCCAATGGACTGTTTAACCAAAGCACCTCTCAGCATTCAGCTGCTCCAAAGCCCTTGCTCTTATTCCCTAAGAAAATCCTTCTGTGAAGGATACTTTATTCCCCACTTAGAGCACAGTTTTCCCCCTTTTGTTACAGATTGCTCCTTGGCCATATCCCAGCATCTCCCCATGACACTGCACCCGCTTTAGAACTGCATTTCAGCCTGGCTGAGATGCATGAAGGGACTGACTGCCAGCCATGGCTGGAACAGGCCCCCCTGCACAGCCTGAGCTGTGCCTTTCAATGCTGGATGTTCAAGTGGGGTTTCCAGCCCATCACAGCAAAATCAGTTCAATTTTTCTGCTGAAGCCAGGTATTCCTGTCGTGAGATACCCGTCACAAACAGTGGCAAGACACCTGAACACCCACACTACCTCTCAGTTCTTATCCCGAACTCATTCAGAGGAAAGCTGGAACTGTTTACACAACCCAGAGGGGTTCAGATTTAGATTGTTGCCTTCCACCTCATCCTGCACCCCATCCCAGAAGGAAAGCAGCCACGAGAGCAGGGAAGAATCTCGGTGCTCTATCCTAGCACATTACCTGCCATCACAAAGGCGCTTTACATCAACCCTAACACACTGACAATTTGATTGCCACACACAGCTGTCACCCTGACCTACCTGAGAGATCAGAGGGATGATGGTCTTCCCAGCATGGCCACCAATAACCGGAACAGTCACTCGAGCTGGATCCAAGCCCTAAAGGAAACATGAAACTTTCCAGCTTCTGAAGCACACGGGCAAGAAAAACAAGTGAAAACACCACACTTCACTCTCTGCCCTGGATATCAGGACACATAGGGCAGGAATTCCAGAGGCAGCTGTACTCCAGGGACAAAGCCACGTCTACAGAGCGGAACTCTGGGTTACTCTGATCACTTCATGCAGTTACAGGATATTATTACTGCAGGTTTGGAGAAAGAGCAGCACAACATAAACACCACCAGGGCTATTAAGAGCAGTAACCTGTTACAGCTCCTGATACTTTGCAGAGTATCCTGTGACACACAGCACAGAGTTTGACTTGCAAACACACACTACAACTCAACCCTCTCCTCTGGTTGCATGGCAGGGTTGGGAATGCCAAGGGAATTAAGGCCAACACGTAGCTCACTTGCAGGGCACAGCTATGAAAAGGAAAGGTCAAAGTCTCTTGAACCACATTTTGCAAGAAACCTTATCTTCAGGCTCCTCTAAATAAGGGAGACAGGGAATCATTGCCTTTGCCTCTAGCTGCACAGAAATCCAAGCTCCTTTGGCTCTCTGCAGTGATTTTGAAAGCATTTCTTTATAGATCCGATGATCAAAGCAGGCAGTATCCCTCCCCCTGTATGTTAACCGTGACCTGCCTTTAGTTCAGCCACAAAAGTATTCGCTCTGACGATGTCCAGTGTCGTAACACCAAAGATTTTGTTGGGATTATACACACCGTGCTTCTTGAAGACTTCTGAAGTTATTGGGATGGTTGAATTTACCTACAAGCAAGAAGAGGCAAGCACTGATTAAAAGCAGTTGAATAACAAAGCATGAACTTAACAGGCCAATTAACAACCTGAACTATACTTCCAATTTGGGATCAACTGTAGCCAATTACTTTAATGCCTAAATTGAAGAGCAATTTACAGTCAGGCTGGAATAAAAATCATTAATTTTAAATAACCATTAAGACAATAAATTTGTTCATTCCCATTACAAAGGCTCCTCCCTTAGTAAGCTAAGGCTTTTATCCCAGCTAATACATCAGCTTGCATTATAACCAGTCACACTGACTTGGAGATATTAAGCACTTTTATATCCAAGTTTCCTCTGAATTAAATACAGCCAAGAAAAATGGGTTAGTAGAACCAGGCTTTTAGTGCTTTTCTGCAAATACACTGCAGACCTTAAAGATACTGGTCAAAATTAGTAAGAATTTGGATTACTCTTGTATTCTCGGTCTGGAATTTGGTGAGGTTTTTCCTCTACATTCCAAGGTCTCCAGAAAACACTTACTGGGTTAGAAATAATGCAGATCATGGCTTCTGGACAGTGCTTTGCACAGGCAGATGTCAAAGAGGCAACAATGCTGGCATTGGTGTTGAACAGGTCATCACGGGTCATACCTAAAACACAGCCAGGGCAGGATTTTAAGTTACCCACAGTTACCATCATGGGCAGGAAATCAAATCAAAACCCAATATTCTGCTTTGGGCAGACACACATCAGCTTCTGGTTCCACAGATCAAGAACAAATTCTCCAGTTGCAGTAATGAACTGGCTCCAAAGGTAACTCCTCTCACTAATAAAGAGATCAGCCCTTTCCAGGAGCAACCAGCCCAACTGTCCATTGTCAGAACTCACTTCACTGAGGCTGCCTGAAGTACACTGTGACCACACAACCCACACCAGTGGTGCTCAGAGCAGCACAACAGTTCTCAAGATGAATCCTCCTCCCTCTTTTAAGTCACTTCCACAACTACAGTTTAAATGCCAACTGCTGCATGCAAAATATTGCTGGTTGTGTAAGTGCCACCCCCCATTTCTATTACAGCAACTACTTTAACCATGAAAAATGAAGATTTAGGAAGAGCTAGGCATTAAAGTCTAGAATTTTGTTATGCTCTTAAGGAAAGAAGAGTGGAAATGGAGCAGGTCAGAAACATTCTAGGAAGGCTTAACAGCATTTATTCAGAGATGCCCCAAGAAGTTGCTGCACAATTGACATAAAACAAAATGGATTATTTCTCTTCTGCTGAGAAATGAAACAAAAGAACCAGTTTTTATTCCTTGAGCATTGCTCTGGGACAAGAAACACTAAGGGAGATTTAGGATCACTTGCATGAAAAATCTTTGCAGCTCAACCCCAAGTAGGAACTCCAGAAATCAACTGAGCCCATTTCACAAGGGACAGTCTAAGAGAGGCTGAATGAGCTGCCTGATACCACAAGGAGCTCTGGAACAGGGGCATTAACAGACTACTTAGAACCCAACAGACACAGCTCTATCTGAGCAGCAGAACTGCAGAGATCCACTTCAAAGCAGTCCTGGGGCTTTCCAACAAAGAGAACAAACCTGGTTTTCTAGGGACTCCCGCAGGAATAACAACAACATCACAGCCCTTCAGACATTCTGGCAACTGCTCAGGTCCCATGAAGCCTGAAACGGAAGACAGTCAGGCATTATGTTTTTGACAGTTATTAAATAGCTGACGCTTTGAAGTACAAAATCATGCCCAGAGGCATCCAAGTCCTTTTTTTAATTTAACCTTCAATTCAGACTTAATGCTGAAAAGCAAAGAAACACAAGTATGGATGGATCCCATTTGATGTTTTATCCTTGTTTCAAAACTTACAGAATGAGAGTGGTGAGAATCTCACATTCACCTGTTTTCCAACTCCCAGTTCCTCCTGCTATGTGCATTTACTCTCTAAAAGCCTTGGCACTAGAGTCAGTGCCCCCAAAGAACTGCAGACAGACACATTCATGTAAAATGTCACCTTTTGGTGATCTTCAGATAAAAGAAAGATGAGCAGATTAAGTTTTGATTTCATCAGAATCTAAGAGAAAAGAAGCACATGGAATTCATGTGGACACCCAGGGAGTGTTAAATCTATTTCTAGTCAAACTTTTAAACTCAACACTCTTGAGATAATTTCACTGAATGTTTCCTGCCAGATATCACAAATTCCCCTTCAACAGTACTATTACCACAGCCCATTTTCATCTCCATACATGTCAATCTAATCAGCTAAACCTTAATTAATCATTCACTGCTTGAGGAAAAAGCTACTTAAATTGATACTGGGCTTCAGGATCAGTAGGTGAAGATTTCCCCTCACAAGCAATGGGCATTCAGGGTCAGGGCCACCCCTCTGGGAGGATCCCTTTGGCAAACAGGCCATTCCCATGGTACCTTTGACACTGGCTCTGGTCTCGATGTGGCTGAGGTCAGCTGCCACGCCTGGAGTGTGAGCGATGTCGTAGAGGCTGAGCTTGCTCACCAGAGGGCTGTTCTTCAGGAGCAGGGACAGGGGCTGCCCGATGCCCCCCGAGGCCCCCAGCACTGCCACCTTGGCATTGTTCTGTGCAAAACAGACAATAAACACGTTGTAGAGGTGTTCTGGCAGTTACCCCAGCAGTGACCTTGGGGATTTCACCACTCTTTCTTTACTTTTAGTTCTATTTCTCAATTTTTTACCAAGCACTATGTAAACTTGATAGTCTAAGCCTACAGAAAATTACCCTCACAGCAGCCTCCCAGAGATCCTTCAGGTTTATTGGTAGGACAAGTTGGAAGAAATGGTTACTTGTGATCTGAAGCTCAAAAGGGAAGCAAGGTTAGGGCAAAGGAACCCAAAGGATCACCTTTCTCCCAAGGGAAATGCCTGCCTGAGACCAATACCTGCCACCCTGTGGGCCCAGGCCTGATTTAGGGCAAATCTGGTTTGTAGTTTTTCTAGTTTACGTTGCCAGTATCAAAAAAATACGCCTTCCATCTGGCAAATCAGTACATTTAATGGACTACAACAAATGTAATAACCACTGCATATATGTGAAGAAAATGTTTACACCTGAAATAAATTCAAAATAGCACCTGCAGATGCCTCAAGATTGAGGACTGAGAACATTAAGTGACTACAATTGCCAGCTTTGATCATGTGGCTGAGAATCAAGTAAAATCCACTCTGCTTCGTTGCCCTGTGAACCAATTTTATCCTCACTCAGGTACTGGCAGGGGGTAATTCCTCTCACAAATGCCTGTTTGCAAAATGTTGCTACACAAGAGGAAAGCTATTTCCAGGGGCCAGAACAACCTTAAAGTGCAACACTCTGCCAAAGGGATGGAAAACTCCTGTGGAGATGTAATAAGTAATTGCTGCTGAGAAGGCCATTCTTTATCACAGTCTTACCAGATAAAGCCATAATAAATAGTTCCACGTCCCTTCATGAAGAGCTTAATTACTGTGCTATGACAGGAAATAATCCACCCAAGAAGTGGACCTCAGCCCAGTTTTCTTGCTATTTTAACAAATATAATTTTGCATGAAACTCCTTAAGAGGAAGCAAAGTCTGGCATGAGTTACTGCTGAGCCCCATTTGTGACTGAGCTGACACCGTGGGGTCAAATCCTCACTGCTAATAAATGCAGCTCCCATTAAAAGACTTAGACAAGGCTCTCCTGGTACAGCACATTTTCATAGCTGCAATAATCACTCTTTTACATCTCACCGGGACTATTAACACTGGCTAGAGGTCGGTCTCTATCTGTGCAGCCACAGCAGCAGTGGTTTGGAGCCAGCACAGTGGATTTCAGCACACGAAGGATTACTGCTAAACCCCCAACCACCAGCTTTAGTTCTTAACACCTTCGCAACGCAGGGGCATATTTACACTAGAAGGAGGAAGCAGCAAACCCATCACCCTCTGCACACCATCAGAGAAAGGAGTTCATACAGAATCATCACACTCGCAGCCTGGCTGGAGCAGGGTGGGAGCTGCAGGGCCGAGAGCCGCAGGGCCACGGCCCCAGCACGGCGGTGTCACCGGGCACAGCCCGGCACAGCCAGCACCGAGCCCCCAGCCACCTGCCTGAGGCACGGGCACACGCTCCCAGCCCCTCTCCGAGGAGGTTCTGGGCTGCACCCGAGCCCCGCAGCCCCTCGCTGGGCAGGTGCCGGACCCCACAGTCCCCTCATTGAGGCCCTGGGCTCCTTCCCGGCCCCGCAACCCCTCACCGAGAGTATGGGGCCCTCCCCTGCTCCACCCGAGCCCCGAAGCCCCTTTCCGAGGAGGGGTCTGGGCTCCACTCGACCCCCGCAGTCCCTCTCTGAAGAGATTCAGGGTCCCACAGCCCCTCACCGAGGAGGACCGGGGCTCCTTCCCGGCCTCGCAGTCCCTCAGCGAAGGCGTGCGCTTCACTCGAGCCCTGCAGCCCCGGAGGAGGAACTGTGTCCAACCCCGGCTCTACAGGCCCAGAACACAGAACGACCAGGCCTGCATCCCCACCCTGCACCCCTTCACCGCGCAGAAAGTGTGTTCCACAGCCCCATCACCGAGCAGCACCGGGGCTCCTCGCCGGGCTTCCCCCGAGCTCCGCAGCAGCCCCAGAACCGAGGAGGAAACGCGGGGCTTCCCCCCGGCCCCCGGGGGGCGGTGTCCGTGTGCGGGCGGTGTCGGCGGGTACCTGCGCGGAGGTGGCGATGCCGCGGCGCAGGGCGGTGGCGGTGCTGAGGCGGGACAGCATGGCGGGCACGGCGGGGCGCGAGCGGCGGCTGCGGCGGGATCGGTGACTCCAACGACCTCCACGGCCCGCGCGGCGCCTGCGCGGCCTCGCCCGCAACTCTCGCGAGACCGCCGCCCGCGGCGGGAAGGGAAAGGAGGGGAAGTCTCGCGAGATCCCGCCTGAGGTAACCTTGGAGACCGGCGGGCGTCGCTACCCGCGGCCGGGCGGGGAAGGGCGGAGCGGGCTGTCGCGATAGTCGGCGACTGCCGAGCGGATGGGGGATGGCGGGGGTGATGGTCTGCGAG
>VZRV01000997.1:642742-704627 GCA_013398115.1 Falcunculus frontatus | reverse complement strand
GGAGCCCAACTCCCTGGGCCTGCTGGGTGAGGCCGCGGCATGTCCCTGCCTGCCCCTGTTCCTGCCTAGCCCTGTCCCTCCCCCTGCCTGCCGCTTCCCCTCCCTCCTTCTTCTGCCCCTGCCTGTCCCTGCTGCTGCCCCTGCGTCTGCCTATGCCTGTCCCTCCTCCTCCCTGCCCCTGCCAGTCCCTGCCCCTGCCAGTCCCTGCCCCTGCCAGTCCCTGCCTGCTTCTTCTAACCCTGCCTGTCGCTGCTGCTGCCCCTGCCTCTGCCTGTCCCTCCTCCTGCCTGTACATGCCCCTCCCTGCCCCTGCCAGTCCCTGCCTGCTGCTTCCCCTCCCTGCTTCTTCTGCCCCTGCCTGTCCCTGTCTGCCCCAGTTCCTGCTCTTGCCCCTGCCTCACCCTGCCTGCTGCTGTCTCCCCCTGCCTGTACCTGCCCCTCCCTGCTGTCCCTGCCCCTGCCTGCAGCCGGGCACTGTGCTCAGCCCGGGCAGATATCCTGAGCCAACGGGGCTCGTGAGGAAAAGCACATACATCACTTCTCGTCATTTCTGGGGCCTTGCACTTGAGACCTTCCTCCCATCCCATTTCACATGCCATGACCTGGTGCTGCTTCGGCTTTCCTCATGTCCAGCTCTTCCTGCTCTGAGCAGTCCCATGGATACACACTCTCCCCTGCTGTTTCCAGAGGTTTTAGAGCTGGACAAGATTTCTCAACAATTACACAAAGATTCCTGATAACCACTTCCATTTTGCATAGTGCCAATATCCCCAAAAGGGTGCCTGATATTGCAATGTCATTAAATGTTTTCATAAGGGAGTCATCCAGTTTGGGAGTGGGGTTCGGGTCTTCCCAGTGCCCCTCTCCCCAGCTCTGGAGCAGCAGAGGCAGAGCTTCTGGACAGAGGTCAGAGCAGGCACAGGGCAGAGCACAGGATTGATGCTGGGAATGCTGCAGGAGCACATTTGGGTCAGGACTAACACTGCTGGTTATCACTTGGTGTTACACACAGACTCACATCAGCCCTGGAGTTTGTTATACCCACACCAGAAGGCCTCAGTTTCTAAAAAAGAAACAAATCACAGAATCATCAAGAGACCTTCAAGATCATCCAGTCCAACAGCTGACCCAGCAACACCATAACCACCCCTAAACCATATCACCAAGTGCCACATCCCCAAATCTCTTTCCCTGAGTGATGCCAGTGCCTGAATTCCCACTGACAAAATACAAACAGGATTCCACCTTCAAAAGCCAATTGCTCTGTCTTGGTTGGTTGATTTCAGATGCCCGTTCTCGGCGTGAATTCGATGCGAGCCACATCATTACAGCCCAAATGATTGAACAGGTGAGGGGATTGCTGTTCGCATGAACCATCCCTGGATTTAGCAATTAGCAGGAAGCCAAAACCGGTTTGAAACCCACGGGAAATGTCCCAGCCTCTGCCCTGCCTCAGCCGTGCCCCGCGGCGGCCACTGGGGGGATGTATTCTGTCACAAAGCTAAGGTGGTTCCAGCAGCCCGAAGGATTGGCACATAGGAGCTGAATATCAGGAAAAACATTGCACAAGAACTCACACAGTGTAGCCTTGCCTCACAAGGACAGTGCTGGCATCTGCATCGCTGCTGCTGATGGAGCAATCAGCGTGATTTGCATCATTCCTGACTCCTAACCAGGGCTGTCAGTGTCGTGTCCACCCACACGTACAAACACAACGCGTAGCTAGAGAGCTGTAACTTGCAAGATGTCAGGAGCGTTGATGCCACCAGAGAAGAGTGGAGCCGTGCTCCTGATGGAATTCCTCTGTGATTTTGGTAGAGTCCTGCGGGGGAATATCTGATCCCGAATCCTGAGGAGCTGGACTATGTCAGATATTGTGTGGTGTATGACCACGACACCAGCTTTTTGGGCTGCAGTGACAATCAGGAGGAGAAGAAAGAAACAGGTATGTGTGACCTATGTCAGTCAAGACCTCACTGCTGCATAGAGATTCTTCCCATTCCTCATTTAATTTTATGAGCTTATTGGAGGAGATGTAAATGTTCCCAGTTTTATGTGGAAAAACTCTGCTCTGCCTCTGTTTTTTCACTGTGTTGTGTATGTTCTCAGGCTTCAAAAATCCAGGTTTTATTTCAAAGCATCCTGGCAGCCCTGGTTTCCCATCTGTGGATGATCCTCTGAAGCTCATTGTTGCATGTGAGGAATGGGTTCTTTTTTTTTTTTNGGCCTATAAAGTCCAGATTTTTTTTTTTTTTTTTTTTTTGCCACGTTTCCCTGAGATTTGGCTTGTCCAACGATTGCCTTTCAGGGAGCAGTGCTGCTTCAGAGCCTGAAACCATCAGCTCAGGTTCCATCTGTTCCCAGAGTGAGTACTTCCTTCTTTGAGGGTCACAAAAGGCTTTCACTTCATGATATTTAAAAAGAGTTACCTTTGATGGGGGTGGTGATTTGATGGAGTTCACCAAGAAATGTGAAGCACTGGAAACTTTTCCATATCATTGTTCAGTCTTCCTTGAACCATGGAAGTGTTTGGCTTTCACACATCCTTTGGCAAGGAGTTCTGCTGTGGGCAGAACCACTTCTGTATGTTTGTTTGAGCTTTACAAAGGCTGCAGGAGTTTTAGCAAAGATTTACTTCACTTTTTAAAGAAAAAAAAAAGTGGGGGTGGAAGGGGAATGAATAAAGCAAGCAGGTTTCTAAATGCTCGGTGGTGAGGCAGTAAAGGGAAGTTGTGAAGAATCAGAACTGGGTTTCTATTGTGCTGATCTATTTCTAAAGCAGACATAGCTGGAGGGAAGCAGGATGGATTCCTCGGGAGGAGGAGGAGCAGCCGTCTCACATAATTTACTTCAATGACAGGAGTGTTTAAAACATTTGTGAAAAATTTATTTGAGACACTTCCTTTTTTCCCTGTTTGCCTAAAGCAGACTAAAGAAAAGGGCCTCCATAAAACTAAGATCATTAAATTTAAATGAATAAAATTTCCCTATTATGGGAACTTATTACAAGCATTTCCCAAAGAAAAGCAGGGAAAGGAAAAAAAAACTAGACCTACAAAAGAAACCAGGAGAGGACTAAAAGATTAGGATGAGAGGTGAAAAGCAGCACCCCCTGTAACTGACCTGCAGCAACAAGTAAAGAATAAGTCGAGCTTTTAACAAAGTTTTCTCCAGAGCATTAGATGGAATGAAAAGGGATTTGCTGTGGGTGTCAGGGAGGCAGATGGAGACACTGAACCTGCCCTGGCAAACAGCTCTTTGGTCTCTTTAGATACTGGGGAAGGAGATGCCTTGCACCATGCCAGAAACTTGCAGCACTTCACTCGCTACCCCGTGCTCCTCCTGAAGGGAGGGTACAAGCGTTTTTCAGCTTGTTACCATTTCCTGAAGAGCCAGAAGACACTGTGGATGCCTCAGGTGAGATGAGACTAATTTGCAAGTGGAAGACATTAGCATTCGTATTCAACTGATGATGGCTGATGAATTCAAGTTAGATGTTGTTGCAATCCTGATATCACAGTAATTTCAGACAAAGGAATTAAATGTAATTTGAGTTTCTGTGCTTGCCCTGAGTCTCACCACTGATTCTTTTACAGCCACACTTTTTCCTCTTCTATTGCGTGAAAGGAAGCTCATGGAAAGAACCTGGGAATGTTCCCCTGATAACCCCGAAACTGGCCTATGGAGAGTACAGATAACTGAACAAACAGTAGCAAATGATGAAAAGAAGCAGGCTCCTCTCTCACACGTGGTTATCTGGCATAGTACACAGCAAATGTTTTCAAACTGAAGTACAATTCCTACGAAGCACTGTGATCCATGTATTTTCATCAGGAAGGGTCACGAAGCAAGTGCTGGTGCCTTGTTTCAATAGGCCCAGGAAGAAAACAGCCATCCACTCAAACACTGGTGTTGTCAGGAAAATTAATCCACAAACACCAGAGGTTTATGTCCAAAAAGGAGTCAGAGGAGTCCTGTCACTTTATTCAAATAAAGGGAAAGACCATGGGGCATTCCCCTGGAGTGTCTCAAATTTTTGGAGGATGCAGCCTCCTATTTATCCTAATTTCCTGGCCACATTTCCCTCTCTCTTTCCCCATTGGCCGAGGTACTTGAGAGGTACAGACTTCCCAAATCACTTAATACAAACCCCTTTTCTAATGTGTACCCCTCTTCCCTACTATTTTCCTTGTGTCTCTGTTCTTTTTCTCTAAATCCAGGGATTAACACAGTCTTGAGTGAGCAAGTCTGTGTCAGTTAGTGGAATTCCTATGGAATTTATGGTTCCTCCCATTGCTTCTTTCACCTCTCAGTATCTGGCTTCATCTACCAGCAGGCCCTTAGTTTGTTTGTAAAGACACCTCCTTCTCATTCCTTTCAGCGTCCTAATTGCTCCGTTTCACCTATAAACATCAATCTATTTAGCTTATTAGAAACAATTACCCTTTATTTCACATTTAGGACAGGCAGGGCAGGTTAAGAAGGTGCTGGACAACAGAGCATTTCATTCCAAAGTGTATTTTGTTCCCATTGTTCCCTTCTGTTTCCCAGGGAATAGCCCATGACACAGAGCTAACCTGTGGATGCTCCAGCACAGGAGAGAAAATCAATTCACTTTGTGCTGCTCTGTGAAGGGCAACTCACTGCTGAGCTTCCCCCTCAGACTCAGCTGGACACAGAACACCTCCTTGCCTCTCAGTGGAAGCTGCTTGCTGATGGTTTAAATTGTTAGGCTGCTCCTTTGTGCTCCTGGAGCAGTATCCAAGTATCCACGTACCCCTTAGGGATGTCGAGGCACTATTGGCTATTTGTGTGTTTTCCTTCTCAGCCTCCACGCTGCCGACACAGGATGCAGCTGCAGATTGGTGCTGTGCCACTCCAGGGCACCTGCAGCTCTGCAGGTGGCAGATGATTTCATTTAGCCTTGCAAACAGTAACCAGGGAGAACATCAAATGAATCTGTCATGCTGCAGCCCCTCCAGACAATGGAAAGGATATATTCCACCTCCTGTTTAGTTAGGATTTGCTTTAAGTAATGCCACAACAATGGTGAGGCTGTTAATTATTCTCAGTCAAACTAGCAAAGACTTCAATATACAGCAAATCCAGGTGATTGAATGAATCATTTTACTAAAATGTGTCATGGGCTGCTGACTAAGTGCCTGTTCAATTCTTCACATGACTTCTGTTTAAAACTTACCAAGCTAATGGGAGCAAAGACACTCTCTAACATGAGCCTGTGGTTTCTTTCTGGCAGGAACTAAACACCTTCCAGCCATACCCTGTAGAAATACTGCCTGAAAAGTTATATATGGGCAATTTCAAGCAGGCCAGTGATAAACAAATTCAGAGAGATCTGAAGATCAAAGCACTGGTCAACGTCTGTGAAGAACCTGTAACACTGTAAGTTAAACAGTTCAAGGCTTACCCTCACCAGTGTCTGTGATGTGAGAAAATGAGGTGACAACAGAGTTTATTGGCAGAGGAATCAGTGTCTGTGGCCTTCCAAGGAAACCTCTGTGCAGATTCCAGTGCCATTTCACGCTCATTTTTCTAATTTCTACTCCAGAGTTAGCACAACAGCAACACAGTCCTGCAGCCCTTGACCATGCCATGGGTGAATGGGGTAAGAGAAGGACTGGGAAGCCCTTGGTATTTCAAGTCTATCACATACCACCACTCTTCAGGAAAAACCTGTACCTCCAAATAACTTTCAGAGCAAAATCTTACAAACACATCAGTGTAAAAGCTAAATCACGAATATGTCATATTTTTGGTCTTCCTTCCTTACCTACTCTGTCCATGACCAGTCAGCTCAGTCTGCAGGCCTTGCTGGAAATGCAGTTTCACACAGTGAAAAACCCAGTGACATTTCAAGGTGGTGACCCAAACAGAGTAACAAATCCAGTTATCCAGCCCAGGACATGTGCACCAGCAGACATTTACCATGCCTTTGGCTCCAGAGGAATATCTCTGCACTGTGGGTAATATTCCCATGCCCTCTGCATGATGTGCTTTCACATTTTGGAAACTCCTCACCAATTTTTTGCCCCGTGAGTTCTCTGAGTCTGTGGAAGGAGGAGATGCTGCCATAGAAAACCACATGAAGTGAACTGGGGGGGCTCCACAAAACTGCCAACACACGCTCTGTGAAAGCACACCTGCTTCCAGTTCATCTGTTTCCATTTATCTCTCAGCTGTAGGTTAAGACATCAATGCTGATACCACTGAAATGGAAATCAGTGATTAAACTGGTTCTGTGTTACAAACATCTCTGTGCCTCACCATAAAAAATCCCTTATCATGTTAATGATGACAATGATGAAAAACTCACACATGTAACAGCAAGCAAAGTGATCACCTTGCCTCCAACAAACACATCTTGTCAAGGTTGCTTCTCTGCTCCATGTGGTCTGTGTGCTCTTTTTCCAGGTTTGCAGAAGGAGGTAAATCCCTCCATGTATCTGTTCCAGATTCACTCGAAGCAGATCTTTTTTCTTCCTTCCCCACCATTTGTCATTTCATAGGTGAGTGGATCGTGATCTGGAATTCCTGAGACCTTGCTCACTGTAGGATATTAGATGGGAGTGACAGGAAGCCCAGCCAGGAGGGTAAGCAAGCCCACATCCTGATGGATACCAGAGCTGCCTCACTAACCAACCACCCTGATGGACAGAGAGATTTTACAGGGCATCTGACTGTGTGTCCCTGCTCACTTTAAAGGATACCTCACTCTGGTAACAGGGAGCTTTCCACCCAATATGAAAAGCCTTTGCTGCAGGGTGTCTACCAGGGCTGCTGCAGGGTGTCTACCAGGGCTTCATAGTTTTCCCTCTTGTTCCTTTGCAACAACCCTTTGACTCTCACCAGCCCAGATCTTCAGCCACCAGAGCTCAATTTGAACCAGAGTGTGACACACATTAGAGAACTCAGCACGAGGCATTGATAATCTTTGTGATTTGCAGTGCAGACCCCCCGTAGGGCCCAGGAAGACTTTCAGGTTGGACAGCAGCAACCTGCCTTCAGCTGATTACATCAGATAGGGCAAGAAAAACCACACTCTGCACCTCAGTGCCTGCAGCTGCACAGCAGACACGGCTCCTGCAGCTCCATCCTGATGCTGTCCAACCATGTCGTTATCTCTTATCATGCTTATCACGTAACACCTGCCACAGACCAAGGCCCTGCTGAGCTGTGCTGTACAGAGCCAGAAGCAAAAGATCCCCCTGTCCCCTTAATCCAAGTACAATATCAGACATGACAACTGCACACAAAGAAACAACATTTGAGGATATAATTTTGTAGTCCTGAACTGAATTTCATTATTTGGTGCACCTAAATGTTGACATTCACCTACTTGCCTTTCATTGTGCCTCATGCTTTTTCCCAGTAGTATTTCAGAAGTTTCCTTCTCACATCACACGTAGTTTGTGGCTGTTTCCAAACCAGACTACAAGAGTCTATTAGCTGTACTTGTGGAAGTGTTACACGGTTTACCTGATAGTGGAACTGTTTACTTGGCAGTGGAGAGCAGATTACTCAAACTAGAACACGAGACTAAAGCTCTCCACATACTCCAAGAGGAGTGGGCATGTCCTCATGCCAGGTGTATGTTGGAGTGAGGCCAGTTCTACTCAGATCTTAGGACAGAACTAGTATCTCACAATAGAAATAAGTTTAAAAATGCTGGTTTCGTGCTTGGGGAAAAAAAAAAGAACAAACAAAACATCTTGACAGCAGTAAAAGAAAAGGCTTTGCTCTATGAATTCTGGAGTTCAGTTGCTAATATTTTAAAAACATCCTTCTGTCTAGAGGAGAGAAAGAATTAAAAGGTTATTAATTAAATATGCAACCTTCCAGGCAAAATAAAATTTCAATACCTTTAAACCTGTCTGGGGAGAGTTTGTGATGCTGACCACAGCTGACAGGTCATGAAAGGCCACTTCTCCTGATGTGAAGGTGACACCAATGTGTAATGAAGCATTGACCGGTCATTGTCATTGGCGCTGCTCTTTTAGGCCATGCTTTAGCTGTGGATTTTTAAGAAAGTCAAATGCTCACAGAAATGGGAGCTGGCAGTGCCCATCTGCTGCTGTCAGGGTTCCTGAGGGCTCCTGTCGCTCAGGCTGCAGCCCCTCTGTCAGCTGTCACTGAGTTAGTGCTTGACTCTGCCACGGGAAGCTCCATTTCCCAGATCACTAATTTGTGATTGGCATTTCTTGCCTCAGATGCTCAGCTGGACGTGGGAGCAGTGCTGGTGTTCTCCAGCCTGGGGACGAGCCGGTGCAGCACAGTCACCATGGCCTATCTGATGCATTCCTGCCGCTTTTCCCTGCAGGTATGTCACTGGCACAGTCCCCACAGAAACTGTCTCTGCACTTATTTCTCTTTCTGAAGCCCTATCACTGTAGTAATAAGGCATTCTCTGTGATTTCATGCACAATATCCACCTGATAATGGAACTGATTATATGATTGCATCTTCTTTAGACCATTAAGGGGGTGGCTTAGGTGTGATTTTGGATCTGTGAGTCCTTACTCTGGAATCTGTGATATTTTTATTCTCCCTATTTAACTAAAGGGCTATAAAATTAAAGCTGTGGGTACAGAACAAGGTGTTTTTCTCCTGGATTTGAGGAAAAGAGTGGAAGCTACTGCAGTTAATCCTATCTCTTAATTCCATTGTATTACAGGGCAGTTCAGAACCCAGTGTTCACAGGGCTCTCGTTTACCATTGACTTCAGCACTGACTTCTTCCAAAATCCTATTTTATTCCTCCAGAAGCCATCCCCTCATGCAGACACTCCTGTACAGAAATCTGGAATGGGATAATACTTGCCCAGGAGGGATGCACTGGTTAGATGGCCAGCACAGGCCGTTCCATAGCTCTGAATAATGAAAGAAATGAATGAAGGATGGCTGGGAATGGCCTGGCTGTGCAGGAGCTTGGTGGCCTCTGCCCAGGTGCCAGGCCTTTCTCCCTTTGCATACAACACACAGGCATCAGCTCCTGGTGCCTCCCAACATGGAGCAGGAGAGTTCCCATGGGAACTGACCAGCCTCTCCTTAAAAATCTCACCCTTGTTTGGAAAGTTTGGGAGCTTGAAAGAATTGATCCAAACTTCACAGAAGCTGGGTCTGTATCTAATAAGGTGATTGATTTTGTGCAAACACGTCCAGCGTAAGAGGAAAGCTCTTTCCATGGCTGTGTGCCAGTGGGTAATTAGAGGCTGAGGGTGCCAGCAGGGCTCAGCCCTGCACTAACAGGGCTGTGATTGCTCCTGCAGGCTGATAACCAGCCACTCACACACTGAATCGCAGAATGTGCTTCCAGTGGCAGTGCAAAAGTCAAAGGCTGAGCCTTGCCATTCCTCTCAGCTGGCATCAACAGGTTGGTCTCAGCGTTTTACTGAATGCCAGAAGAAATCAAAAAGAGAAGGTTGACATGGCAGTGCTTGCCCACTGTTGGCTGGGCAAAGCTTTCCTGGGGGATTACCCTGGCAGACAAGTTTGTTTCTTGCAGACAAAAGCAGTGCAACAGATTCCCGTGTGATCCTCCAGCCAATCCAGGCAAAGATTTTTGAAAGCTTCCAAAAAGGCAAAAACGACGCAGATTTGGGATGTGCAGCCCCTGATTTTATTAGTGATCAACATGTGAGGAGATCTATTGAGTCCAGGGGAACTAGAGACATCCATGCTGTGGACCCAGAGGAGTAAATATTGGAAGATCAGCCTCAGAGCGTGCAGAATCAGCAAGATTAGAAAAACAAACCAATGGAGCACTATCTGCTGACCTTTGGTCTCATTACACTTAAGCAACCCTCCAAGTGCAGGGGGCAAGCTCCTTTACGAGCAGGAAGATGAGCACTGACAGGAAATCCCAGGGATGCAGCTGGAGTAATGCTGGTGGATCTGCCCTGTGTGTGTCAGAGTTTCTAGGCGATTACTTGGAGCTAACAAATAATTAAGATGGCTGTAATTAATACAGTGGGATAACTGCAGGGTCATAACTGCTCTGCCACATCAGGTCACACCAATCCAAAAACATGATAACCTTTGTTGCTTTATAAGCTTTATAGCTGGTACTGCACTGCTTTGCTTATCATCTGTGGGAGGAGCAGCATTTTAGGGTAGAAAATCCAGGATGGCATTGCTCTGCTCCATCAGAGTAAAATAACACAAGATACCTGACAGGTAGTGAAAGCAGCCTGAGCTGTCCTCATATCCAGGAGAGCAGAGCAGGAAGGGGACAGGCTTCTATCAAGTCCACATCTGGATCCAGCCTGTCCCCACTTTGGTAGCCGAAGTCCTCTCAGCAGGTTCTTGCTGTCCAGCACAGGCAGCAAATACAAAGCTGTGTTGACTGAAGTGGAGATGCTTTGTGAAAATACCCGAGAGTCACTTTCTGTTCAATTCCTAACACTTCTTTACTTTCCTTCTGCTTACAGAGAGCTTGGAAATACCTTCTGAAATGCCAAATGAACATAAGACCAAACCCAGGCTTTGTGGAACAGCTCTCAGCCTGGGAGACCCAAATCTACGGGGCCCCAGCCACAGACATCTCTGGACCAAATTACTGACAGAGAACATCCCACAGGGAAAGCCACTTCCCTTCCCCTTTCTGGGGAGAAAGTTACTTGAACGCTGTGTGAAAAAAAGACCCAAATGTAACAGAAAAGCTTTCCTCTTTAGCTCCATGTCATTTTGGGTCAAGATTTGGAGCCTTCTGGGGGACTCACCTGGGCTGTAGGAGGTGGCCCATTAGACACAGCTCGACTCTTTTGTAAGCAAAGGGGATCATGACCACAGCTGTGGGGCAGTCAGTAGGGTTATCTCTGTAATGGTTTGTTATCCATGGTCTGAAATGTAAGTTTGGAGTGAATTTGGAGTCTGTGCCCACTTCCAGCCCGGAGAGGTGACTTCGGAATTTCCCTGTTTCAGAAGTCCCTGTGCCCTTTGAGTGCCTTCTCAGCTACCCACAGATATGATGGCCTCTCACGGACTCGCTGGCTGGATTGTTGATAACGCCACCCTTCCCATTTTTTGCCTTTTTATCCTACAACCAAACCTCTGGGCACAGCTGGTAATTTTAAAGCCTCAGTGCTGTCACATGAAACCTAAACTCAGTGCCGTCCTCTCTCTTACAGCACTCCGAATTCTGCTCTCTGACACCACAAAATAAAACATGACAGAAAACACTCCCGGCCTTTGCAGCACTCATTGTTTGGGATTTAGTGGTGGGTTTGGGTTCGTCATTTTCGTCATTCTGACACGCGCGGCCAGGGCCGGGAATGCACCCCGGGAGCTGCCCGAGCTGAGAGCGAGCGCGGTGCACCTCACACAGCCCGATGCTCCCGGCGAACGGCTGCGATTTATGGCAATTTCGCGTTTTCAGGCGCCAATTTCGAGGGAAACACGGAATAAAGGAGGCCCCGCCCCGCCCCCGAGACCCCGCCCCGGGGCGTGTCCGGAAGGGGGCGTGGCCCCAGCGCCGCCCGTCGCCGCGGGCCGGGCCCGGCCGCTCGCCGCCGCCGCCATCGCCGCCATGGCCTGGGGCGCCTCGCTCGCCGAGTGCCTGCGCGAGTGGGAGGAGCTGCAGGACGGCTACCAGCGCATCCAGGTACCACCGGGCCCGGGACACCCCCGGGCAGGGGCCGAGGGAGCGCTCCGGCCGAGCGGGGCACGCCGGGGTTACCGGCACCGCGGTGGGGGATCCCCCGCGGGCGCCCCGCAGCATCCCCAGCGGGTACCGCGGGCAGCCGGGCTCTCCCCTCTGGAGTCCGGGTGCTTTCCCCCCGTGTCCTAGCCCTCGGGTACGAGCCTTGTGCCTTGGGGCGGAGCGTTTCGGAGCAGGGCGGGGGTGCCAGGCTGTGCCGGGGCGCGGGGCTCGCTAAGAGTGGGGTACCCCGGTCTGATGCCTCAGCCCGCCGTGGACGTGGCGTGGAGATCTCAGATGTCCCGGTTTTCCAGCTGGGAGCGGGGAGCGGCACTGCCTGGCGTGGCACGGCCGGACGAGGTGCGCAGATGCCGTTTCACTCCTTATCGCTCCTCTCAGCCCGGCTCGGGGCAGCCCGGAGCCAGCCAGCCCCGCAGGGAAACCGGCCAGCGGAGCCCAGGTCTCCCGGAATCCAGGCACGCTTCAGGCAGGCACCTTGTCCCGATTGCCATACCCTGTCACCGCCGGGGCTGGCCGGGGGCTCCGTGCCAGGAAGGTGACTGGTATCAAGAGGTGCTTCCATCTGCTTTGTGTAATCCCCAGGGCGCTGCCTGCCGGGGAAGGAGTGGGCAGGGTTCAGCTCACACAGGGTCACCCAAGGGAAAGGTTGGCCAACCATCTCCTGCTGTCGCTCGGGTCACTCGGCTGCAGCTGCACCCGTTCCCTTTTCCCCTCCTTCCCCCCCGGGAGCGGGGCGAAGCGGATGTTGTTGCGGACACGTCGCTGCTGTGCCCAGATCTGGGGCAAGGGAGGCTTTGAGAAACCTCCTCTTGCTCCATAAGGGTTGCGTGGATGTCCCGGGTCGCCCACTTCGAGCCCTGTGTGCAGCCACGCAGCGCCGGCCCTTCCCTTTGGAAGCCTCTCCCGGGGTGGCTCCTGATCCAGGCTGTCTCCGAGCGTGGAGCTCGGGTGCTGGCACGGCTGAAGGACCTGTCACAAAAGCCACTTGCTCACAGTTAACTCCGGAGCCAGAAGGAGGTGGCTCTAGATGGCAGCAGGAAAGCTTGATGGTCAAGCAGGGAATGTCCTGGGATAAATCAGGGACATAAATCGCTGCTGTGGAGCTGGGAATATCTGGGATTCATTCCCTCCTTGCTGCTGCTTGTCAGCAGAGGGAGAAGGTCCCTCTGCTCTCTGGTTTCACCTTTATCCTTTGGGAACAATTTTAAGATCTGGTGATCAAGTGGTCGATAAGAGCTACAGAGGTTAAAACTTGTGTGTGCCAAGGTCTAGTCCAAGGGTTGTTGTGAGCAGCGTGTAATTCCCTGCTGGAGGTGGCATCCAGGCTGCTCTGGCCGAGGTGAGGCCATTTTCCAGCTGACCTGGACAAGCAGCAGCATTGATCCAGCAGCTCTCCCCTTTCCTTACTAAATATAGTGGAGAAATGCCTCCAGCCTTATCCAGGTGCGGTTGGGTTACCGGGCACTTGGCTGCAGCCCTGCTGGGAGCCCGTCCTCTTTGTCCAGCTCACTGCCAGGCTCCTTCCAGCTTCCCAGGGGTGCTCAGGTGGAGCCCCAAAGCCACGAGTTGGGGCTGGGAGACCTGGAGGCACAAAGAACTGCTCATTCTGTCCCAGCACTCAAAGCCACTGCTCTTGCCACAGTTATACCCTGGCCCAAACAGCATTTATTCCCAAATCTTTCCTATCTGCTGTGTGCAGTCATTGGTGTCCCAAACATGGGAACATCCTGTGGATAGCCTGCTTGGGATTGGGGATGGGCATCCCCATGGAAGCAGGGCTGGCTGCAGGCTGTCCCCAAACACACCTGGCCTTCTGCCTCCTCTCACCCAGCAGTTGCACAGGTGAAATTAAGGATGTTTTTCAACAGAAGCATCATAGAGGGCCCAAGGACAGGGGTGTCTGGGCAGGCAGCTCTAATGCATGCTGGTCTCTCCTTCCCAGGACAACCACAAGCTGTACAAGCAGAAACTCGAGGAGCTGACCAAGCTCCAAGATGGGATCTCCAGCTCCATCGCCCGGCAGAAGAAGCGGCTGAAGGAGCTGTCGCTCTCCCTCAAAAAGTGAGTCAGTGCCCTGAGACAGCACAGGAGGGGAGAGCAGCAAGGACGGGGCTGCTGAGCTCACCTCACGTCTCAAATGCAAACCTCTGCAGCCAAGTGCTGTGGGCAGGCTGATCTTCCCCAGCCCCCCTTTCCTCTGCCCTGATTTGTGCCCCATTTGCAGTTCAGAGCTTGCAAGGGCTTTGCAGGTACCATGAGCTGCTCCCCTCCTGCACAAAGCTCTGCCCATCCTTCCTGAGGGTGAGAGACCCATCTGGCCTCACCTTGCTCCCTTCTCTTGAGCAACATCCCAGCCTGACAGAGGAGCTCGCCCTGCAGATGGAGTTGTGGACTTGCCTCCCATCCACCCTCCTTGTCCTTGGAGTGTCCTCGCCCAAGCCAGTCTCCCGTGGAGTGCCAGCACGTGCTGATCACGTTACAGAGGCTCTCCTGATGCCAGCTCCTGTGCTTCCTCCCCAGATGCAAAGCCCAAGCGACTCCCGAGCAGGAAGCGTCCATCCAAGAGACCCAGAGCCTGATTAAAGAGAGGCAGAACGTGTTCTTTGAGATGGAGGCCTATCTGCCAAAGAAGAACGGGTGAGAGGAACCTCAGCTCCGGGTGGGACACCAGGGCCACCCTCCACATCCCCATGGCTGTAACGCCGCAGGCACAGACCCCAGAGCTGTCACCCTGCTCCCGTGGTGTCACAGCTGTGCTGCTCCACTTGGGCTCCCCAAGGATGCCTGGGCAGGAGCCAGCAGTGCTGCCCCTCACTCCTCTGCCCGCTCATGGCCTTCACCCACCCTTGGACAGTGGTTGTGCCCGAGGGGAAGCCCCCGTGACCATCCCAGTGCCTGTGGGAGGTGGGATGTGTGCTTCCCCACCCGTCCCCCTGCCCGTGGGAGGGGATTCCAGAGGGTTTGTGCCTGGCAGCTCTGAGTGGAAACACCTGGGGGCTCATCCCTGGCCCCACTGGTGGCACAAGAAGGGACAGCTCCACAGGCAGGTCCCTGTCCTAACACTCTGCTCTGTCCCCAGGTTGTACCTGAGTCTGGTGCTCGGCAACGTGAACGTGACACTGCTCAGCAAACAGGCCAAGTACGGCCCCTCCTCGCTGCAACTCTGATTTTCCTGGCTTGGGATCCCCTTGGCACCAGGAACAACAGCTCCTCCTGGGCAGACACGGAGCTGGCTTGGCTCACCTGGTGTAGATTCTGTTCCCAAGCTGTTTTCTGCTTCATTTCCCAAGAATCAGCCAAATCCTTGGCTCCCCCTCACATTCCTGCCACTGGGCTGGGATGGACCATTAGCTCTGACAAGTTAATGGGATCCTCCACCAAAGCTGTGTCCATGTTTCCAACGTGTTAGGGACTTCCAGGGCAGACAGAAAATGTAGTCCCCTCCTCTTCCCTTGGGGAAACACCAAAAGTTGGGTTTGGCCCATGAGAGCCTTTCCCATGGCAGAGGTGCCCAGCCAGGAGCCTGTGTCCCCTCTCCCTCTGTTCCCCAGTCCTCCCCTTGGAGACCTGTGCAGATCCCAGTCTGCCCATCTTCCCCACCAGGGCCACCCACCGGGCTGGGGTGGTTTGGGGTGCTCAAAGGTGTCCTAGCTGTGTGGAAGCAGCATCAGGCTGCTCTCAGAAGTGCCCCCAAGGCAAGGTTTTTCCCGAGTGTGTCCCAGAGGTTCCCAACAGAACATCACTTCTATCCAGCCAGGTGGGATGGGAGGACACAAACTTCCAGCAGCCCCCTTGCTCCAGGCCTGTCCTTGTGCTTCCCTGCAGGTTTGCTTATAAAGATGAGTACGAGAAGTTCAAGCTCTACCTCACCATCATCCTACTCATTGTCTCCTTCTCCTGTCGGTTCCTCCTCAACTCCAGGTGAGTCTGGCTTGGTGCTGGGCAGAGATCTCCTCCCAGAGTCCCCTTGTCCTTTTCTCCCATCCTGGAATATCCAAAGCTGAACGGGAGATCCTGGTAAACCATCTGGACACTGCCATGGGGGTGGGGTGGCCTTTGTGGCTGCCGTGGCCATGGTGGGTGGTAGGGAGCAGGTCCCTGCTCTTGGGGTGGGTGTCCCAGGGGCTGTCACGGTGCCTGTGTCCCCAGCACGTGCCTTTACACCCCGCTCTGTGTGACCCAGGGTGACAGACGCCGTCTTTAACTTCCTCCTGGTGTGGTACTACTGCACCCTCACCATCCGCGAGAGCATCTTGATCAACAACGGCTCCAAGTGAGTCCCCTGGGCCCGGGGAGGGGAGTGCAGGGGGCTGGGCCTTCTCTGCAGGGCTGGGGGAGTTGGGACCTGTCACAGAGGAGCAGCTCCCTCCCACTCAGGGTGTGTGGCGAACCCTGCTGGGAGCTGCAGGAGCGGGGCAGGAGGAGCCTCCAGTGCGGAGGTGGGGCAGGAAGGTGGAGCTGGAAGGGCCCTGGTGCTGCCCAGCCCCGAGGCCCTGGGTCCTGCTCCGTCTCCTAACCAGCCCTGGGAGCTGTGGGGTGGCTGGGGCTGGGCTGCTCCACTCTCCTGGGGTGCCTTTGGCTCTGGATTCACGCTCCAAACCTGACACCACTTCTCTTGTGCCCACCCTCCAGGATCAAAGGCTGGTGGGTTTTCCATCACTACATCTCCACCTTCCTCTCAGGTGTCATGCTGACCTGGTGAGTCTGTGTCCCCTGTCCCGTGGGGGGCTGCCTGGGCTGTGGGCAGCTCTGGCCGAGGAGCCACAGGGGCTGTGGGGCAGGCAGGGCTGGCTGTCCCCTCCCAGCCCCACATCCCCCAGCCAGCACTGTCTCTCCACAGGCCAGATGGGCTCATGTACCAGATGTTCAGGAACCAGTTTCTCTCCTTCTCCATGTACCAGAGTAAGTGCTGACACCTGTGCCGGGACCAGGACTGAGCCCCAGGTGCTGAGAGTGCCTGCAGAGCTCTGCAGCACGTGGAGACCTGGCTGCAGCTGCTCACAGCTCTCAGCTCACCTGGCGGTTCCCTTGGCCTCGGGTGGCCTTTGTGGGATGATGCTGAGGCTGGAAGGCGATCCCAGGGCAGCTCCTGACAGCAGCCATGCTCTCCTTGCAGGCTTTGTGCAGTTCCTGCAGTATTACTACCAGAGCGGGTGCTTGTACCGGCTGCGAGCGCTGGGGGAGAGGCACAACATGGATCTGACTGTGGGTAAGTGGCATGGCCCCTTGCTGGTGGCCTCAGGCTGCCAGCAGCCTCCTCCCAGCTCAGGCTGGTGCTCAGCTCGCTGGGAGCTGTGGGTTCCACTAAAGGAAATGGTGACACTTTGGTTTGAGGTCACTTTTATCGGTGGCAGGAACAGTAAAAGCTACAAGTCAAACCAAAGCTCCCAGAGCAGTGTCTCCCACGGGGCAGCACGACCCCACAGGCTGATTGTCCCCCTCCTCCTGCTCTGCTGGCACCACCAGCCCACAGCTGGCTCCCTCAGGATGTGAGGTAGCCATGGATGTGGTGGCTCTGGGCATCTAAGGTTTCCCAAGGAAGCTACTTCAGATGTGAAACATCCCTCCAACACCCCATGCACTGCGGGCTGTCACCTCCCTGGCCCCTGTGACACCGAGGGCAGGAGCTGAGGGCCAGCTCCACTGGAGCCCAGAGCCCTGTGCTGGATGAGGAGTCCCTGCCACTGTCCCCCCTGCCAGTGCCCACAGTGAGGCTGGAATGGCAGGACCTCCTCAGCCAGGCACAGCGTGGGCACTGAGCCTCCCTGCCCACCTCTGGAGGAGCTGGGCTCCATCCCCTCTCCACCAGCCCGTTCTGGGTCCTCACAAAAACCTTCATCCTTTGCAGAGGGCTTCCAGTCCTGGATGTGGAGAGGCCTCACGTTCCTGCTTCCCTTCCTCTTCTTCGGGCAGGTGAGGCTGCACCAGTCCTTGCAAAGTGCCAGAGCCTTGGGTGGGAGCAGGATGTGCCACAGGCCCGGCTGTGCTTGGTGGCCTGGACATGGCACAGGCCCCACAGCCATGGGAGATGGGATGGTGGGGCAGGGAAATGCTTCCAGCAAATGCTGAGCCTTTCCCTCCCAGGCACCCACCACCTCCACAGCTGGGGAGGTGAGGTGGGGAGGAGCTGGGGTGGTTCTGCCGAGTGCTCAAGTGCAGAGGGGCTGCGCTGAGAACCCTTCCAAGGCCTTTCCAAAGCCCTTCTGAGCTCCAGCTTTGAGCTGCTGCTGCTGCTGTAAAGGATCGAGTCCTTCCTCGGCCAGATGGTCAAGGCCGATGGCCAAAGGGTGGTCTGAGGCTTCCTCATGGCTCTTGGGCTCCAGCTGACCTGAAACAGGGGGGAGGTCCCAGCTGGGGTCCTCTGGGAACGAGCCCTCTGTCCCTGAGCCTGGGTGGGGTTTCACTGCCCTCACACAAGGTCAGTGTGGGGCTTACACTCAGAGGTGGCAGCTGGGTGAGCATCAGCCTGGGATTGAGCCTCTGAAAGCAGCAACTCCCCTGAATCGCCTCTCTCCTGCAGTTCTGGCAGCTCTACAACGCCATCACCCTCTTCCGCATGATCCAGCACCCCGAGTGCAAGGAGTGGCAGGTAAGGAGGCTCCTGGGAATGCCCTGGGAATGCCCTGGGAGGGGGTGCCCCAGGCAGGTCCCTCCTGCTGACTCCTGCCTCTCCTCCCACAGGTCCTCATGTGCGGCCTCCCCTTCTTCATCCTCTTCCTGGGCAACTTCTTCACCACCCTCCGTGTCGTCCACCAGAAGATTCAGAACAAGAACAAGGACACGAAGGAGAATTGAAGTGGGGCAGTGTGGGGGCCTGGACTGTTTCTCCCCACTGGCTCCATCCCCTATCCCCCTCTCCTCGATTCCGTCCGGACTCTGGCGTCTCATCCCATTCCTTGGAGGCCTGGGTGTGGGACAGAGCTTGGGGCCTGCTCCTGGACAGTCCATGTGCTCACCACGGACTCCGTGCTGGAGTCACTCACCTGGAGTCAGGAGCACCCTGCACCTCCTGTCCTGGCTGCCTTCCACACCCAAAGAGCAGGATGCTTGGGACAGCCACTCCCCTCCCTTGTACTGGGATGTCCTCTGGGTGCTGGTGCTCCCTACCCCACTGGGACAAGGCAGCATCCAGGGACTGCCTCACACAGCTCCTGGGGTGCTCGAGGCTCCCCCTTTTACCCCCCAGCTCTGCACCCAGGGCAGCCCTTGTGAGTTGAAGGCAGAGTTCTTGGGGCAGCCTGCCAGGGCACTGGGGCTGTGCACAGCCCTGGATTCCAGCTGTGCCCCAGTTCCTCCCTCACCTCCAACCTGCAGGGAAGGGGCAGCTGGGGCACGGGAGGGGTGGGAGCAGCAGGAGCCTGGCCCAGGCCTCACGCTGGAGCTGTGCAAGCAGCAGCCCGGGCTGGCATCTCCTGAGGGTGCACGTGTGAAAATAAAGGGAAGGAGCTGCCCTGGGGCACCGGGACACTCTGGGAACAGCTTCCACACTCTGCTCTGCAGCTTTGGTTCATCAGGACTTGGGTGCTGACACAGCCTCCCTGGAAGGAAGGTGGAGGTGTGGGGGTCAATAGGACAAGAGGAAACAGTCTCAAGTTGCACCAGGGGAGGGTTAGATCGGCTATTAAGGAAAGTGTCTTCACAAAAAAGGGTTGTTCAGCCCTGACGGAGGCAGCTGTAGAGTCACCAGCCCTGCAGGGATTTAAAAGCCATGTAGATGTGGCACTTGGGGACACGGTTGAGGGTTGGATTCAATGATTGGGAGGGGTTTTCCAGCCTAAATGAACCCATGCTTCTATGAAAAGTCATCTCCCTGTGCCCTTCCACCAGCCTGGGGTGCAGGAGGGCTCCTTCCTGTGGCACCCCAGCCTGCACAGGCTGTGGCCACCCAAGGAGCCCAGCAGGACTTCAGTGTCCGTGCAGGTGGGGAAGAGACACCCTGTACCAGCACTGGGAGCTCTGGAAGAACCAAAGAGCAGGTTGGGCACAGCTGCACCCCAGTCCAGAGCCCCCCACTGCCATCCTCCCTCCCCTCCCAGAGCCCAGCACTCAGGGGAGGGGCTGCCCCCAGCTCAGCCTAACCCCAGAGCTGCAACCACATCCCCACATTTCCTCCCAGTTACCATCCCTTGCTCCTCCTGCCTCCCTCTTCCCTCTGGCTCAGCAGAGAGAAGGCAGGAAGCAAACTCCAGACACAGTATTTTTATTCCAAGGGCAAATGTATTTAAATAATTTACAATCATTGGACAGCCTGGAAGTCTGGGGTTTTTGTTGGTTTTTTTTTTTTTTTTCCATGCTTAAATCACAAAGATGTTCAAAATAAAAACAGTATTTAAAAAATGACCGTACGCGGCGTGAGGGAGGGGCTGGGCTCGGGGGAGCTGCCGGGGCCCCGGGGAGCGAGCAGGGCCCTATGGAGACCCCACCTCCCAAACCGGGCGTGTTCCCGAGGGAAGAGGAGCCACCCCCTTCCCGCTGGTGCTGGAGTGGGATGTGGTGGGGCCATGGCACAGCTCTGTGCCCAGAGCCAGCCACCAGCCCCACACCCTACAGATGGGCAAAGAGGGGTGGCAGGAGGGAGGCAAAGCCTCAAGCCCGAGCACAGCCCCTGCACCCCTCTGCTGTCCCTGCAGGGCCGGGTGGGCTCCAGCCCAACACCTCGTGTTTAGGGAAGGAACCCAGAGTTCCCTGGCACTGTCCATCCCTCCTGCCCCACAGCGGCCGTGTCCCTGATATCCCTGGCCTCAAGGCAAACGCTGGTGCCATGGGGTGCACCCTGACAGCAGCCTGAGCTACCCCCCTGCCCCTCTCAACCCTTTCCACACCCCCTGGCTCCACAGCCTGCCCCGAGGGGCTGCTGAGGCACGGGAAGGGTTGGGAGTGACACCGGGGTAGCTGCGGGCTGGGGACGACACCGTCACCCACAGCAGCAGTGGGCGAGCAGGCACTTCCCAGCTCCCCTGGCCCATGCCTGGGGACCTGTTCTCTCCCCGGCCCCGCCAGCCCCGCTCTTAGCTCCACACGTCCAGGGAGTAGCGGCCCTTTGTCATCAGTTTCTTTACATAGTCCACGGCCTGGGGCTGGCTCATGTTCCCGAACTCGGACACGATCTCGTAGAAGGTGTTCTGCACATCCCGGGCCATGTTCCGGGCGTCGCTGCAAACGGGGAGCTCGAGTGAGACACCACAGCAGAGCCACACAGCCCTGTCACCTCCCCCCCTGCACAGAGGGTGTGCCCACCCCAGCCCCCCTGCCCTCCTCTGAACCAGGACAGCAGAACCCTCCCAGGGCTTGTAATGCACAGCTGGGGAAACCGAGTCACGCTCCTTTTCCGGAGAATAGGAACATTTCCCCCAAATCCCTGTTCTGCCCCCAGACCTACCCGCACACATAGATATGAGCCATCCCCTCATCAATCAGCTTCCAGACATTTTCCTTGTTCTTCTTCAGTAAGTGCTGGACATAAACCTGGCAGGAAACAAGGTGGGAGTGAGGAGAGAGGAGCAGACCCCCCCACACCACAGGCCTTGGAGAGGGAGGGAAGCCAAGGCTGTGCTCACAGCTCTGGGAGACGGGGAAGTGCTGGGTGCTCCTGCCTGCCATGGGAGGGATGGTGGGCAGCAGGAACAAGTGGCAGGGGGAATAGTGTGGTACCTTCTCAGCCTGGTCCCTGGAGAAGGCCACGTTGAGCTGGGTGAGGACTCCCTCCTTCTGGAAGCGGGCCAGCTCCTCCCGGTACAGGTAGTCCTCGTGCTCACGGCGGCAGCCGTAGTACAGCACCGTCTCACCCACCTCTTTGCCTGCAGGGTCACACAGCCCCATCAGCTGGGCCCTGCCAGCCCCCAGCCCTGTCCCCTCCCCACCTCCCCTTGTCCTGCTGCTCCCAGCAGCCCCCAGCCCTGTGCTCTCCCCTCCCCTGGGCTCGCAGAGCTGCACGACAGCTTCTGGTTATAAGGGGAAGCTCAGGACTGATTCCCAGAAGTGGCCACAGGCTTTAGAATCGACTCAGAGTGACTTGACTGTGGTTATTTGGACATGTGGTGGCGGCAGACGTCAGAGAACTGTCTCAGCTCTATCTGCCCCCAAACATCCTCCATGGCCAAGAGAAGGATCAAGCAACCTCCTGTGGGCAAAACCACTCAGCTGCTGTTCACCCTGCCCCACCAGCAACAGGAGCAGCAAAGCTGCACCTTGGAGGCACCCACTGAGTCCTGCAGCAGCTCCAGCCCCCAGGGGAGCTCCTGGGCACTCACCTTGCTGCTTCAGCCAGGCCCGCTCCTGGATGAAGCCGATGAAGGGGGCGATGCCAGTGCCCGGCCCGATCATGATCACGGGCGTGCTGGGCTTGAAGGGCAGCCGGAACTGCGATTTCCGGACGTACATGGGCACCAGGGAGCTGCTCCCGTTCTGGTCAGGCACCTTGTTCTTGAGCCAGTTGGTGGCCACCCCTTTGTTCAGGCGGCCTGTCTTGGTCTCGTACTCCACCGTCACGGCACAGATGTGGATGGAGTTGGGATGAACCTGCAGGGAAGTGGTATTGGCACCAGGCAGAGAGGGAGCCCTGGCAACCCCACAGCTCAGTCCCTTGTGCTCAGGAATAGGGAAAGGTTTAGCCTGATTTTAACATTGGGACAGCTATTCCTCCCTGCACGCCCCTCATGAGGCTTCTGTCTTGTCCTCAACTCATCAGGGGACCACTGAGCTTTCCTGGAGGTTGCCAACAGCCTCGGGGCTTCAGGCACAAGGAGTGACTTTTGACCAGCCCCTAAAATGCCACTTTGCCAGGCAAAGAGGAGCAGGGCTCCAGGGAGTGTGATGGTATCAGAGCACAGCTGGCTGCAGTGTGGGACTCCCCACAGACCCTGTGGGAAGCTGGGATAACTCCATGCGTGGAGATCACTAAATCTGCCCCTCTCACAGCAAATGTCACGAGGAGAAGCTCCCCGTGCCCAGTCCCCAGCTGAGGGGAGCTGCAGCTGAAGCGGTCCCTCTACAGCCACATTCCCTGCTGGAAGCACACCCACCTTGGAGGAGGAGGCGATGGAGTAGTAGCGGGCCTGCAGGCGGGGCAGGAGCTCACACAGGTGGTCGATGGGGGGACGCAGGGAGGGCATGTCCTGCAGGATGGCCAGGATGTTCCTGCGCGCCTCCACCACCCAGCTGAGGTACAGCGCCTGCGGGCAAACAGGGATTGACAACCTCCCCACGCAGCTGGCAAACACCCCCTCGGCTCTCTGGGTGCCTTTTGGGGATTCCCCAGCGCCCGGCTCAGCCCGGCTGGGGAGGGCAGTGCTCCCACCTTGCCCTCGGCAGCGGATGAGGCCATTTTGCGGAGGCGCTCCTGCTCGCCGGCATCCGTGGCGTACTGGGCCAGCTCGTACAGGACGTTGGTGCGGGGAGGGTTGGTGATGTCCAGGTAGTAGGTCAGGGCTGTCCGGTAGGACGTGGGGCAGGGGAAGGGATGCTTCTTGTTGGATTCCTCTGGAGAAGTGAGAGAGAAAAGTTTAAAATCCTCCACCTCACGCTGTTAGGTTAAGAGGTTTTGTGCCAGCTGCGACACACAGTGAGGGCTGGAGACAGAGCAGCCTGGGGGTCAGAGCCCCAGCTCCACACTGAATCACCGCCCTCCCCAGGCACCTGCATCTCCCAGTAGCCCATTTTGTGTTTCACAGATGCTGCCTGACAGTCTAGCAGCAAAAAATACACCCTGTGTTCCCCAACAGGCTCATTGCCCCGAGATGTGCATTCACAGCCCAGCAAACCCCCAGGCTGAGCGGGGGGCTGCCCTCCATGCCCAATTTGGCCTCAGGCACTTACACCTCCATCAGATCTGGCCTCCTAAGTGTCCTTAGGCTCTGCCAGCCACGTACAGCTGTGCCAGCAGTCAAGGCTGGAGCCATTCTGTTCAGCCTTGAGAGGTCCATAAGGGACAGGAATGACAGCGTGAGGCTGCACAGCACAGGACACTGCAAAGGGGCCCACAGGCTCCAGCAGTGCCTTAAATCCACTTCCTCTCTAGAAACCAGGAGCTCTCTCAGGCTTCCAGGCCAGCACATCTGATGTCTCAGGTCTGGCCGTGCTGCTCCAGGAGTGCAATGGGCAGCAGCTGCCATCTCCCTCCTGCCAGAGGCTGGCTCTGCTGGGAATGCTGCCCAGGAAGAGCTCTTTGGATCAGCACAAGTGCTCCCTCCTGGCAGTCCCCAGGCCTGTGCCTCCTCCCAGCACTGAATAAGAACATCTCACACACTCAGGGCTCTGAGGAGCTCTGGGGCTGCTGAAGGATGCTCTGGTGGGCTGATGCTCCGTAATTAGGAGTATGCTGTTACATAATTTGTTGTTGAATGGGCTCCCCAAGCACATTTCACAACTGACCCACTTCAGCTGCTCTCAGCAAGCAGGCTCTGAGCCCCTGCTAAAACAGCACAGCACAGAGAGTGGCACTGTGGGACATCTGGAGGTGCCCCACAGGATCTGAGGGTGAAGGACAGAGGCCACGGCTGAAGGAGAACTGCTGACCCTCAGGGGTCATCCATACTCACCGTCCAAGTTGTTTAGGGACATGACAGTGTCCAGATCCGTGCCCAGGATCTCACCAATCTGGTTCACCAGGGAGGAGTCGTTGGCTGGGTACACGGCCACGTGGTCCCCGGACTCGTACCTGGCAGAGAGCAGGAGGAGAGCACGTGGAACATCTGCACCACTTCTTGACCACCCCCAGCAGCTCAGCCAGAAGACAAAGTGGCTGATGTAAGAGGCAGCAGGACAACACTGAGGTCTGATGCCCAGGACCTGCACCATCAGGATCCACAGAGCTAGCAGTGACATTGTGGGATCATGGTTTCCCAAGGGTTTTTACAAGGGACTTCCCAGGTGACAGCAGTTTTGCCAGAGTTCCAGCAAGGACAGGTCAATTTCCCTACAGAACAGAGCAAAGCTCCTCAAAACCTCTGCAGCTGTTACGTTAAGCCACCTGGATTCATGATTTCCTAACAATTTAAGGAATTTGAGCCAGTGAGAGGGTTTTAAGAACAGGGCTTTATTCCCCCATGCTGGTACACCTAAGCCAGGCAAACACAGGCAAGAGCAATGCTCAGCTCTCATTTCTCTCACAGCTCAGCTGCCCTCTCATTTATTGAGTAACTCCTTGAGAATTCTTGCAACTGGGACTGCTCAGGTAGGACAGGGATGTGGGGTGGGATGGACCCAAAGCAGTGCAAAAGGTGGGAGCAAGACCTGACAGGGGGTACAGAAGCCCAGAGGGGCAGTGTTAAGGAGCAAGGTCCCCTTCTGAAGTGCTGGATGAGGCTGGTGCCACATCCTTGTTCTTTGCTCCTGACAGAACAGAGGAGCAGTCTCCCCCAGGGAGCTACCTGATTTTGGAATTGGAGATGTCCAGCTCCAGGTGCATCAAGTGTCGCTCTCCACCCTCGTTCAGCTTGCGGTTCTCCGTAACCTGAGCCAGGAAGGGGTTCTTGGCATCAAATGGGCTGGAAGGAAAGACAAAGGCCCTCTGGTCACTCTCCTGCAGGCTCACGGAGCTCCTTGTATCCAGGCATGTTCCCTCTGCCTCCAGAGCAGGCTCCCATGATTTGGTTCCTGTTCCAAAGCACACTGCACCACAGCACAAACCAAATTATGATCCTGCTGCTCCCCACACTGGCACAGAAAACAGATCCTTTTCCTTCTCAGCACAGCCCAGCAGTCAACAGCTTCTGTCCCATTAAGGACGCGTGACAGAGAACTGGATTGGAGGGACTGTCACATCTCAAAGAAATATTTCAGGCTGGAATGAATTTTTAAAGCTCATCTCCCCACAGCAATACTGGCAGCAGCCATCATGCACTGGGCACTCCAGGCAAAGAAAGGCTCAGGACAGATGCTGTGGATGTAGCAGCCAAACAGCACACGTGACCACAGCCATTTCCTCACCACGAATGATTCATTAATTGGGGAATTTGAGAGTCCCAGTAGAGAACTGAGCCCGTTTCTCTTGGGCAGAGACCTGCTGTGCTGCAGAAATGGCACTGCCTGCAC
Source organism: Falcunculus frontatus (assembly GCA_013398115.1). Taxonomy (NCBI): domain Eukaryota; kingdom Metazoa; phylum Chordata; class Aves; order Passeriformes; genus Falcunculus; species Falcunculus frontatus. The sequence goes on along the minus strand of VZRV01000997.1, from coordinate 678,920 downwards.
AGCAGGTGCTGTTAGAAACATCAAGGAGCCATCAGCCAAGACCTGCCCCATGCACACCCTGCCCAGGGGGTTTGGCACTCACGGCTTCTGGTTCTCGTAGCTCTTGAGTCGGCCCATCTCCCCCGTGTAGACTTTGTTCATGTTCACATCTGTGTGCACCACCAGCTCGTACTGCCGGATGCTGGAGGGGGAAAGGGGAGAGGAAAGAGAAAAAAGTCAAACCGGAACCCACAGGGTGCAGCTGGAACCATCATCTCTTTTGCTGGATTTGCTGCAGCTCAAAAACAAATGCAAATCCCACCCCTTTGCCCCTCTCAAGATATGAGAGACCAGGCAGAAAGCCCAAAGCAAGGGGAACCCTCAGCCTCCCTGGAGCCTCACAACCAGCACAGCCACCCCCAAAGGAACCAAACTCATCACCTCCCCACTCAGAAGAGGAACCCAGAGCTGGGCTCAAACCCACACCACGATGGGCTCAGGCCAAACATCCCTGTTCTACTTCACTCGTGCCCTCCTTGAGTCTGGAAGGGGAGGCAGTGCAGAGGAAAGGGAACAGCAGCCCAGGCTGATGGTACAGCCACCAGTCAGAGGTGGCCAGTGTCTGACACCCCAAAGGAGCTGTTCCCAAACCCACCTGGACTCTTCTCCTGTAGCCTCCACCCCGAAGTGCTCACACACTGCTGGCCAGAACTGCTCTCTCCAGGTGATGAAGTCTTCTTCCAGGCTAGCCAGGGCAGAAGAGAGTCAATAACCCAGCCCCATTCCTAGAAGAGCCATCTGAGATCCCTTTGGTCTTCCTCCCATCACTGTGAGAAAAGGCATTTGCCGTAGACCCAGGCACCTTTGGTACCTCCACGTGCCCACAGATCACCAGGAAAGCGCCTGCAGAGCACTGAGTGGGAACTGTTGCTACACTCGACACCCCTCCCTTCACCAGGTCTGCCAAGGAAGGCTTTGTTACTTAGGCTCAGACTTAAAAAAACTCAGCTCCCCGTCACCCACCCCTGACATGAGGTGACCTTTCTAAGAGGTCATGATTCCACCATGGCACTGCTTATTTTTCTGGGCTCAGAGCCTTCCACATGTGGCATATCCCTCCCATAAGGCCTTGAAGACATTAGAGGTAGAGCCATAGGTTGATGTAATGTCCCAAGGTGCTCAGGTGAGCACAGAGAGGTAAAAAAAAAAAAAAAATGGTCCAAGTTAGAGGGGGAAAAAAAAAAAGAAAAGATCATTGTACAAGTTGGAAAATTGCTGCCTCCCACCATAAAACAGTTCCCAAGGAGATCAATCTGCCTCCGTCACTGGAATGGGTGAGTTTATCCACACAAGCTGGGTTAGCAATGGAGCTGCAGCAGGGCAAAGGCAGAGGAGGCTGCAAAGCCTGCTCCAGTGTGTACCCACGGACTGATGTGGGATTTCCTACACACAGGATCCCTCAGGATACTCCCTGTGCACAGGGATCTGACTGTGGGAGAGACAGCAGACACACACACTCAAAACATGTCAACCTCAACAACTAGCCCTGTGGAGTGTATTTCTGTCTTGGTAGCAGAGCCAATTCCCTGCCAAGGCCCCTTCCAAGATGCTTTCAGCCAGCTCTGAGCAGCCCCTCACCCCAAGGTACTCACTTGCCATCGTCATCTCCCAGCCCGAGCTCGAAGATGCGCTGGGCTCCGAGTTCCTCCAGTCTCTTGTCCACGTACTTCCCCATGGCGTTGAAGTGCTCATAGGTCTTGTTCCCCAGCCCAAAGACCTGGAAGGGAACACTCATGAGCACAGAGAAGCAGGAGATGGACTTCCCTGATCCATTATCACCCAGCAAAGGATGCTGAAGAAAGACAGTGAGACCTCTCCCAGCTCCCCATCAAGCTCTCAAGTAAGAATCTAACACTGCGGAGTGTGTGGTCAGGAGGCACCAGCACCTCCCCTGAGCCTGGATGCACTTCCAAGAGCTCCTGCACATCTCCTCGTGGGACCAGTAAGCACCTGGAATGCCTGGAGAGCCACTGCTGGCCTTTGCCTCCCACAAACGACGCAGTAAATGTTTGCTCACTGCTTCACACAGAGCAGCTTCACGTCTCCACCAGTGGATTTTACTCTCATTTGCAACGACTATGCTGCCTAAGGAATTTGGCCAGGGTTTAGGTGAGGTGGTTGCTTCTCAGCCAGTTATTCAGCTCAGCACAGGAAGAGAGGTACACACTCCTCCAAGTGATTTAATCTGTGGGAGAAGATCTGGCCCCAGGCTGCTCAATTAGCTTCTCAAGAACAGCAGCAGCCTGTAGCTCATTTACAGACTTGTATTCAGTGCCTGCAGGGCTGTTTGGGGCTGTTTATACCAGGAAACCCTCATGATTTAGGGAGTGGAGAGAGAACTCTGACATTTGCATTTAAAGCCTCCACATGTACATTTGCAAGTGTCCACAAAGCCTGGGCAGGAAGACAGCAGGGACCTCATCCCAGACAAGTTGTACAAGGCACAGACATCGTGTTGGGCCTTTCCCCAAGCCACACTGGAGGGCTCTCGGCCTTCCTGCCCAAATGCAACACAGAAACTGGAATGGGGCCACTTACTGCAAACCGGAGACCCGACAGGTCAGCGTCAGCCTCCTGCAGCCAGTCGTAGAAATCCTGGGCATTATCCGTGGGATCCCCCTCTCCATAGGTGGCCATGCAGAACACAGCCAAGGACTTGTCGATCTCAGAGAGGCGACTCAGGTCCGACTGCAACCAGAGGAAAGAAGGAATCTTCAAGGATCCCACAACGTGGCTGCTGGGCAGTTCCTATTCCCTCAGCGTATGCGTGCAAACAGCACCACGCGTTTACAGAAGGGGCTGGGAAAGGCCAAACCCACCCAAAATGGCAGGGAAAATAAAGCCAATCACCCTTGCTGGACTGCAAGTCAGTATTTCTACCCCACCAGAAAAGCAATGGGATTTTCCATGCAAGGCTTTAAGGGACCAGGAGAATGTGGAATGGCAAGGGCCTAGCCCATATCTGCATCTCTCAGGCTGATCTTTTCTCCCCTAAATGACACTACTAAAAGGCCAATTATCCTTTTGCCAAGGTCACTGTTATTTTTTTAGGGGGCATTGAAAGGTTGTTACTGCCCCAAGGCTGTTCAGGGCTAAATTACCAGGTCATACTCCTCTGGATCTGCTGCCATGCCCCGGAGGCCGTAACGATGGGCATCTTTGGAGAGGCGATTGGCAAACTCCTCTGCTGTGCCCGTCTGGGAACCATAGAAAACCACTATGTTTCGCCCCTGGAGAAAAAGAAAATTCCCTTTTAAACGGTGATTAGTCATTTGGCAAATGGGTGGATGAAGCACAGACAAAGGAAATGCCTGGGATCAGGAATCCTGGACTGCAACCTAAAGGCAACCAGGAGTCTGTGCCTGTGCAGGACTCCAAGGGTTTGGCAGAAAACTCAAGGCTGAGCTGTTAATGAGAACATGACTTTTGCCACTCTCAAGAGGGGAGACTCAGGTCAGACTAAAACCCAAAGCAAAGAATAAACCTTCCAGATTTATTCTCAACTTGGAGGCTGTGGCGTGACTCCTGGAAACAGGGAACACCCTGAATGAGAATGTAGAACTCGCCAAAGGCTCTGGGCAAGTGCCTAAGCACCAGAGCTCCTGCTCTGCTGCAAGCCAGCTACTTTGAAGTACAGTGGAAAATGCATCCAGCCCATGCTTCTTCCTCTGCTTCCTCCTGTGTCCAGACCAGCAGAGTCAAAAACTGACAGTTCTGTGTACAATTCCCATTCCACAGCCAGCCAGTTTGGGAACCAACCACTCAGATAAACAACTGCCAGCCAATGACTTTCAAGTCCCTGCCATTTCCCTCTTGACTTTGATCTCATATTACATTATTTTTTTCCACCGAATTTTCACTTTAATTTCTTCTCTTGAGAACAACTCTCAGGCACAGACTAAAAGAGCTATTCCTGGCTGCTCACACAGCCTTCCTCTGGATGCTCTCTGCAGCAGGCATGTGTCTGTATCCAAACCAGCTCCTCCTGCTGACAGTCTCCAGAGGAAACTGGCATGGACATGAGCTCCCCCACCTTCCCAGAACAAGCCGCTTACCGTCTTCTTCATCTTCTCAATAAAGCTGCTGTCTCTCACTGGAGCTGCTCTGAAAGACAGGAGGAACCTCTTTTCAGATGAGCACATTCATTTCTGAGGTCAGGAATAAGCAAGTGGAGGAAAAGTGGCCTCCAGACCTCAGGAAAGCTGCCCAAAAGGGTGTGAATCTCCACTGACCACTGTTATTCACCCTGTCCCAGGGATGGCCATTGCTCAACCACAGGGCTTCTGCACACAACCACGGAGCAGGGACTCAGAGCAGAGGGGAAAAGCTGAGCCCCTGCCTGACCCCCATCGGTGAATCCTCCCACAGGAAAAGCCCAGGCACTCAGCCCTGCCCACCAGGAAACCCTTATCAACTGCTCTGAGAGGTTTCACAGCTGAGCAGGTTAAAGGATCTCACAGGAGCAGGTCTCCAGACAAGTCTCAGGGGCTAAGCTATGGTGCGAGAGAAGGGAAAGGATTGCTGCCTGCTTCTCACACCACCATGGGCAGGCAGGGTCAGTCCTGAGCCATGCTCCCCAGGGCACATCCCCCAAACCTGAAGTCAAACAGGGCTAAAAATCAGCCGTTTTAACCTCAAAACAGCACGCCAGACATGAGCCCCAGAGCTGGAGAGCCCTGTGGAGCAGGCACACGCAGCTGATCAGACCCACAGAGCTCTTGGCAAGGCGACCACCGCCAGCCGAGGTCCTGTGGAGCCAGGTTCCCATTCCCAGGGGGGATCTCCTGCACAGAACATTTGCATTATTGTACGGACGTGGCTTTCCCTAGCTTGGAAGGGGGACAAACCACAGCAGAGCCAGAAACATGGAGGTAGGGATTCCCACTGCTGTGGCTGCCCTGTTAGGGAGAGAGCCAGAAGAGCTTTGCTATCCTTAGCACATCTTTGGATTTTCAGTGTCATGGAGAGAAAATAACCCAGCCCTGAGGACCGTGGGAGCCTCACAAGCAGAGGCAGTGAGCTGCAGTCAGATTAGGTGGTGGGAGCTTTTCACAGCAGGCAAGGACAGGAGCTCCCTTGCTGTCCTCCCCACCAAAACTTTGGTAGCAGGGAAGAGGAACGTGGGACCCGTTCCCATTTCACAATGGAAGAACACAAGGCTGGGTCTCCTGTGGGAAGAGAGAAGCCTCCAGGCAAAAAACAAATGGTTTTGGCTCCAGCCCATGTGAGAATGTGAAGAGCTTGCTAACAGTTTCCTCAACTCTGTAGCCCAGAGGGAGGGATCCTGCGGATGTGCCGAGGCATTTGCGGAGAGCACACACACGCAGAGCAGCAGGGTGGGGGACGGTCATAAAACATCCCTTCGAGCACCCCTTGCTACCCAAAGGGATCAAGGAGCTCCATAACTGGGCCTGACAGCTCTGAGCACCAACAGTCTCATACAAAAGACAAAAGCACACACAAAGGACAAGCAAAGCCGACCCCAAAAAGCTCCCCAAGGCAGCCGTGTTCCCAGGAGAGCTCCTTCACACCCCTGCTTGGCTCTCTCAGCAGTTAACAGTCTCCCCATGTTGTCATTTGTCCCCTGTTGGAAACTGGGATATCACAAATATCTTCAGGGAGCAGCCCCAGCCCTGCCCATGCTGCAGCCAGGACAGGGGCTCAGGGGAGCTCTCAAGACAAGGCTCTCAGTTTTTGGCTCCTCAGTGAACTTCTTTAATTCCTGCCCTCTGCAAATGAGATCCAATTAAAACAACTGTTGGATCAACTACTAAACAAAACGCTTTTAAAGGAGGAGAAAAAGAAAAGTTTTTAGATCCTTTCAGCAAGCTCCCTTTGGAAGAGAAAAGGGTGCAACACATGGAGCTCGTCCATTTTCAAAGGAGGCAACCCCGCACCGAAGTGAGTGGTGGAGAACAGGCTGTGGCTCAGACACAGAAGAAATAATGAGCCTGGCTTTGGAAAAAAGGCTACACAACTCCCTGAAATTGCTTCATCAGGGTGGCCTGAAAATCTGAGCAGCAAAAACGCACAGGCACCAAAGGCAGAAACGACACTCATTTCCACTGCTCTGCCAGGGAAACTTGGAAGACAAAGTTTGTCCTCAGCAAGGACTGCTCTTACAACTTAGACAGCTCAGGGTAGCAGCTACAAGCACCAGAAGAAGCATTGGGTGGAGGGAAGGGGATTAACCCCATTGTCAGAGTGAGTCTGTAGCTTATACAGCTCTCCCACCCTTGGTGAGAGCCCACAGCGCAGATTCCCAGGGCTGTCACTTTGGTTTCAGGAGAAAGAAAAGACAGGGGAGGAAGCTCCCAACAGCTCAGCAACAACACCAAAGCCTGTCTCAGCTGAACACCTCTCCTCCAGAAAGCTCCTGTTCCCAGGGCTTTCCTGCTGAAAGCACAGATACATCCCGAAGTGAGGACGCAGCCTGGATGCTGCAGAGAAACCGAGCACCGACAGCAGGGTCTCCTCTCGAGCAGCCTGCTTCCAAGCAGAGCCTCTCCCCTTCCTTCTCCTCCTGCTGCAGAGGGAGGAGGCACCCACTCCACCCAGCTTTGGAGCTGGAAGGATCCCACCAGCCCGTCGGACAGAGTAACTCACCTGGCCACGGCCGGCTCTTCCCGCGGGGCCGAGTACACGCAGCCCATGGCAGGGCAGGGAGGAGGCAGACAAAGAGTCCAGGGCAGCCGTGTGTCTGCAAGGGGAGCTGTGGGGGGACGGATCTAACTTAGCTCTGGAGCCACACGCACACAGGCCTTTCCATTCTGCTCCTCCTGGGCGTTAAAACCGAGCGTCAGCCTTTTGTTGAGAAGAAGAGAGCCGGCACAAAAGGTCCCGGCACGGGTCATAGCAGGAGTGGTCCTGTCCACTCCGATCCTCGTGGTGGGGCTTTGGAAGTTACTGAGTGGATCTGCGCAGTCCTGAGAAACTGCAACATCTGGCAGCAGTGGCAGAAAGGAATTAGGAGTGGAGAATGAAACCTCCCAGGATCCTCCGCAGCACACGTCCCTCTCCCATCCGTTTGGAGCAGGGGGACGGGACACAAAACCCTCCCCCAGCCTTGTTCCCTTGGAAACTGTTTATATCACAGCTGCTTTTAGATATATTCCTTTTTTTAAAAAAAAAAAGAAAAAAAAAAGCTTGATGCTATAGCTGAATGAAACGATTCCAGACACTGCGTGAGCAATGCTTTGGGTAACTATGGCAGTGCCATTACAGAGGCAGCTCAAAGGAGTTTGTTTTCCTCAGGATCCTATTAAATTAAATTAGAGATGGTCTCTCACTCACACAGTCAGCAGAGAGCTAATCAGGCTAAGGACTTGGAGCAATTCCTGCCACAGGAAGCCCTACAAGTACCAGGGAATGGATTTTTGCATAGCTGCAGAATAGAGATAAGCCAGTTTCTGTCCCAAACAATGTTAAAGAGGGGGAGAAGGGAGAGGGTGACACCCAGCATACCAATGGCTGTCCCTCCTGCATCTCCCCAGGATGACTGTCTGCAGAGTGGGGACAGGAAAAGGGAAAGAAATCTGTGACTGAGAAACTTGCAGAGGAGGAGCAGCCAAAGAATAAAAATAAATTCCTGCATTCCCCAGCAATGGCCCTGTGAGGAAGCGTGGTGGCCGTGGCTGCGTGGCGATCCAGAGCTGCTCTCCCTAATGACATCTGCAGAGCAGGCTGCAGGGAGGGCTGCTCTGGTGGTTTTAATTAAGTCTGAAAATGGTCAAAACACAAGCAATGCTCAGTCAGTGGGATCCCAGCCTGGCCCACACACACGTGTTACAAGTCACAGGTACAGGACACCTCATATGCGGGAAACCACCGCATGTGCTGGCTTCTGTCCTTCTGTGGGCACTTCGGGCAGGAAAAGGAGCTCCACTTGGCTTAAGGGTGAAGATCAGCAGCCTGATCCCTTCACTGAGCTGTGGCTGAACCTGGAGATGCATTGCTGGGGCAAGATCATGATCATTCCCAGGCCACACAGAGAGAACCCAGCCCAGCTGCCATCCAGAACGGGGCATTTCAACCACGCATCTGCTCTTCCACAATCAAGGGCAGTAACAACAGTGGCATTTCCCTTGCAGACCCTGCTGAGCTGACATGGTTTTATCAAGGTATACTGCTCCCAAAAAGAAGGGCACAGAGGTGCTGGATGCTGTGTTTAGGTCAGAGACTCTGCTTGCACTCTTCAGCACTGCAAACAAATCACTAAAGCAGCAGCCATTGTGATGTGTCTGAATTGTTATTCAGCACCTTCATCCTCCAGTATTCTGAGGCTGAAGCTGGGGGGCCAAAATGACACAATACAAACCATCACCCAATGCCACAGATAAAGCAGTTCAGGACACTTTGTGAAGGCAGTTTGGTTCAGGCAGAGCCCCAGAGAATGAGATGAAGAAACACCTCCTCTAAAGGTCAAGGCTCTCCACTCCAGCCAGAGATAGCCCCACTGAGGCCTCTCTGCCTTCATGGGTCTGAGACAGCTTCCCTGCCTGCCCAGGGGCCCACCTGCCATATCCAGCCAGCCACAGGCAGAGGCTGACAGTGTGATCCTGTGTCTTGTCAATTTGTTTGTTCATCAGAAAGGAAACTCTACCCCAGATTCAAGGATTACAGAAAGGAAGAAAACCCAAGGCTGACCAAGCTTGTCTTCCCACTCGTTTTCCTCCCAGTTCCAGGCATCCCATAAAATCTGACTGCAAAAGCTGCAGGAAGCCACTGTCTTGGCCCTGAGGGATGGATGTGCCCCCAGCCACAGCCTTGGCTTTTAGGGTCACACTGTCCTTGGACCAGCTTGATACAATGACCACAGCAGGGCTGCAGCAGGACATGGGGAAAACTCACTTCACAGCCTCCTCTCACTCTGCACCTGCCTGGCTGACACTTCTCCAAAGTGCAATTGTGTCAGACAACTTGCAGAACAACCTCACCTCTCTGGTTATCAGCAATGGGAGGTGCTGCTGTTCCACATCTCCCACAAGGAGCAGTTGCTACCTGCCAGCCACTGCTCACAGGGACAGAGAAGGCAGCACAGAGCCCACAGAGGAAATAAAGTGCCTGTGAGGCAGCTCAGAGCCAGGACCTGCAGCCAGGCTGGGATGGAAGCCCACGTGCTGAGGCCCTGCAGCAGAATACAGTGGTAACACACACCACAAGTCAAAGTCTCTCTGCAAGGTCACCAGAGCCTCTGGAAGAGCTGCACACGATGGGCTGTAGGTGGAATCAGTCACAAGGACGGGAAGCACGGGAGCCCAGGCTGTGCCATGCCAGGATCTAATTTCAGATGGATAGTGCCCTTTCCCCAGCCAGCTCAGCTCTCACTGCAGCACAGCCCTTCTTACAATCTCCAGAGGCGACCACGTGCACTGACACACACAGCCCTGTCTGGCAGGCATGAGAGGGAAAGCATCCCAGCAATCCAACAGAACACATTCCCAAGGTAAGGCTGAGCAGGCACAGGCAGCTGGGCTGCTGCCAGCCATGTGTGCACCCATCTGCACAAGGTACACAGCCAGGGACACTGCTGCCCTTTAAAACCCTCCCAGCCAGAAAATGTACTTTCCAAACTCCTGCAACGCCAGAAACAAAGAATGAGATAAAGAGTCCAGCAGAGAACTGATGTTAAGTTTGGAATGTGACTGAGACAAAGAACCAAATGCACCCAGATCTCCACCTGCACGGCTCGTTCCTGGCCCCAAGCCCTTTGCAGGAGACAGGGTGGAACAAAGCTCTCCCTCTCCAAAGCCAGTCTCCCACTGCTGTGGTAACCTGGCATCAAAATCCAATCAAGTTTTACAGGAGCTGCCAGGCAGCTCATCCCAGGAACTACCTCCCAGCTCCCCAAGACTATTCCTTTCCTTCACAGCTAGGGGTGGATAAGGCTTCCAACATGAAACCTGTTTAAAAGCAAGTCCACCTTTCTCCAGATTTACCTAAATGTGACTTTTATCAGAAAACACCGAGAATAGCCAATGCAATCTTAAGAGTTTTGAAGTACAGCCAGAGGCTTTCCTGCCTTGCTCGGAAAAGGCCAATTCCCGATTTGGGCCACACGGTGGGGTAAGGCAGAACTGCAGCCTGCCTCTTCCACCGGGATTTCCGCATTGTGAGCGGAACACACAGCAGCTGAGGGCAGAAAACGCCCCCTCACCGACCTCCCCAGCCCAGCTGAGCCTCCCAGAACCCACCACAAGCAAGAAAGAAAAGCTCCACTGGTGCCACGCAGCCTGAGAGTTGTTACTTACACTGATTGCATTTTGGGGAGGTCAGGCACTTCCTCCTTTTTCTTGCGGAAGAAGAACCAGTAGGTAAAAAGCCCGGTGATGAGGGAGATGAGGAACACGTCCATCATGCTGAAGAGAGAGTCCTGCTGTGCAGTGCTGTCGGGAGAGGAGATGGTCGGGTCCATGCTGGGTTCCCCCATGGCAGTCAAAGGCACTGCAAGCAAGGAAAAACAATGAGCAACAGCAGCCACATGGGACAGCATTAAAGGACATCCAGAAAATGCTTTTTGCTTTACATTTAGTCTTAGGAGGAAAAGACCGCCCAACAACTCTTTGGATCAAACATACTAAGACTCTTTTGTGCCCCAGGGTGTCCCACCAAGCTTTTCCCTTCCTGTTGTACCCATGCTGATCCATCTGAAGTGATTTCTGCTCTCCCTCTGCCAGCAGCATCGGAGCAACCCCACACCCCAGCCAAGGAGCCCAACCTGACTCCTACTACTACCCCAGCAACACTCAACAGGGACTCATGGCCAGCCTTTACTAAAGCCCTTACTCACCATAGAGCCCCTGAGGTGTTACTGGGGGATGACCCCACTCTTTCAGTCACCTCACACATCTGGAGCTTCCTCCCTCCTTCCCACAAGGTGACAGGATGCCCTGGCCCCACTGCTGTGCTGATAAACCACAGAGCAGGACTGTGAGCATCCCCACAACAGGTTGTTACAACACAAACGATGAATACTTCTGATTTACTCCACTGCAGATTGGATTTACTATCCACCTCTTTCTGAGCCTCTGGCTTCCCAGCCCCCTCCACGATCCCCCTCAGTTTAACTTCCATCACCTTGAATTACCCCTTTCCACTTACCAAGGCAGAGTTTAAGCGACTTGGGACTTGCCCACAACCATTCCCAGAGTCTGTGGTAGCACGAGGATAAACACACAGCCCTCAAATACCCAATCAGCCCTATGGCCTCTGTCCTTCCCCTGGGGAGCCACCCATCACTCCCTCCCTCCCGCTGCTGTGCCAAAGCTCTGAACTCCTCCGACCCTAATCCAGATCACAAGATTATCTTCCCTACACACAAGGACACGCTCTGACCAAGCAAACAGATAATTAACTCAAAACTTGATTTGGAAGGGCAAAGTGACTATCTTCTTGTACTTGGGCATCCTGCCAAGCCAGGAGACCGTGGACATTTGAACTTGCACTCAGAAAAGTGACTCAGAGCCGTGGTGGTGCCGCAGGAGGGAAAGGATATGTGGCATGGCTGAGAAATAAAAGTGACTGAAGCTGAAGGTTATGCCAATACATTCAGGAGCTGGGAAGAAAAGGCAAGGTGATGCTTAGGGAGCACTAATGAGGGAGACCAGGTACAACGTTCAGCAAAGAACAACTCCTTGTTGTGACCCTCCACAAGGGAAATCCAGCTCCAGACAACACACAGCCCTGTGCCACAGGGCACCAGCTATAAAAAGCACCCTGTGGAGCACAGGGAGAAGTCCACAGCCACCTGGCAGTGACCCTGGGCAGGTACTCTGGCAACCCGATTAGTGCTCAACCCCACAAGAAGTTTCATTTGGCAAGTAACTGTATTACAAGGGGCACTGAAACACCACTGCAAAGCTTCCCATGAGGCTCCCAGAGAAGACACCAAGGCAGGATGTTGGAAGAAAAATAAGAATGATGTGACTGCAGACAAGCAAATTGCACATTCCTCTCCATCAGGCAGGTCACCCTGTCCTCCCTCCTTGCAAACAGGCTTTCCATTGCTGGATCTTGGAGCCAAGCAAGAGCTGGATGTTACTTCTGTACAACTGTAGACTAAACTGTTAGTTAAAGCCTCCACAACTGGGGCTTAGTTGCCAAAAAGGCACAGCTCCCAGGAGGATCCCTCTCCTCCTCCTCATCTGGTTCCAGTAAATCACTAAGGAGCCGGTCTGGCAACCAGCACCAGGAGAATATGCTGATGGGGGAAAAATGTTGCTGGTTTACTGCTTTTATTCCTGATGAAACCCCCAAAATTTTAATTACAAGCTCTTCTCCTCTTCCCCTCTGCCACCCTGCCTCATCTGATTGGCTCATCTCAGCCAATCTCAGCCAAAACCTGCCAGGCAACCCATACTTTCACAAAGTTTTGGGGTTTTGGTTCTTGCCATCTTCATCACTTGAATTGCTCGTTACATCTCAGGGAAAAAAAGCCCTGAGGGCCACTGGTCCATGGTTCTCAGGGAGCCTCATCTGCTGCCTGTGCACAGCATGGCCCAACTCTGCAAAGAGATGGAGGAATCAGTGCCCAGACACAGGCAGGAGTAAATATCTCCAACTCTGCAAGGTGGGTCGGTTTTTTCAGTAGCAGTTTCACTGCTCAAATCACACAAGGGTGGACAATTCCCCTCACACAGGGCAGTGATGGCCACATCAGTAAGATTATCCTCAGAACAGCCTGTCTTTCACCCACTTTCCCTGAAAATCTCAAGGCACATAAAGCACTGACAAATCTTTGCTCAGAGGAAGCCATGAATAAAAACAAGGCTGAGGGAGATGACGCTGAGCTGGTTTGGGGCAGAAGCTGCAGCTCCTTCCCTTCTGAGCACCAAACCCAGCAGCAGCTGAGCCCTGGGGAAGGCTCCTTGCACAGGACACAGCAGCTTCCCTTGTCACCAGCTGCAGGTGGAGGAGAGTTCCAAAGCAGACACACCTGTGGTGAGCAGCACCCAGCCCACAGCAGTTCCCAGCTCCAAATAGCTCAGGCATGGATATTCATGAGCTGCCCTGTGTGGGCAAAGAATGAAGGCAAGAATGAGCCTGTGCTCTCCTCAGCCAGGTGAAGGTTTTGTCTCCAGCCAAAATCCATCACTGTGCTCTAAGCAGCAGAGCTTCAGCTCCCAGAGCACAGGGGTTTGGCTTTCTCAAGCCTCCAGAGGTGGTCTCACTGCTCTCCCAAGCAGTGCTGCCTTGGAAAGAGGCATCCTCAGGGAGGCAGCTCCCAGGAATGCTGCCTGGGTGGATGTGGGGGTGGAAACTGTGCTATCTCCTTGCCTTGACCACGCTGCAGCTCTCCAGTGCTTCAAAGGGGAACGCTGCAGCTGCAGCCAGGCCACCCACTCACTGCCCACAGCCAGGGAAGGGAACATTCCAGGAGGTTTATGGCTCTGGGTTGCTCTCCTCTCTTCATTCACAATTCCCACAGCACAAAGGTTCTATGCTGATCTCTAACCATGGGAGGAAACGTGGTCATGGCCTTGTGATGGAACACAGCACAAAAGCTGCTTTAATTTTGATGGTGGGCTCCCTCTGGTCCTGGACATTTATTCAAGCCTTATATCCCAGCTACAGATTCTTCTTTTTGCTTTCCTTTCACCACCCCTACCCCCAGGAAAAGATTTGCTTAAACATAGCAAGAGAAAGGCAAAGGATGTGAAATCAGACCTCATTTCTCTTTTTTAAAGGGTTGTCATAAGTCAGGAACTATTGAACTCACTTCACCCAGCACAGGAAGATTATTCCTCAATTTATCTCAGTCTCACCTAGTTGGCTGTAACAATTATTTTCCAGAAGTTCACAGCAACTCATTTTCAAATACATGTCCTTTTCTAACTTCCAGTGAAAATAACCTGACTCTTACTCGAAATTTAGCTATGTTGGGAATCCTGCAGTCTCAGGAAGGGCCTTGGTAGAATCAAACTAGGTTTTTAAAAGGAAATTTATGATGCAGAAGTAAAACTTTCCCTGACAACGGTTTCAAGGGTGGTCATTTTATCCACTGTGTTTATTATATCTTCAATCAAGGTCAGACAAGATGTCCATATCCCTGGGTTTTTTTTTTAATGGTGGCTCCAGTTCCTGGATCCCTGTTTATACACAGAGCAATCACTCTCAGTGAGATGTGAGCATTTACATCACACAGAAGAGTCACAACATTTTGAAAGACTGTAATCAAGCAATGCTGTGTTTTAGCAGCTTTTCAGCCCCTGAATGTGTGAATTTGCTTGATGCATGGCAGCTCACAATCATTCCAATCATCAGGGACCTTCTCTGCACATCTCCCTGCTAGCAAACAGATGTACTTCATCCTCATATTAAATGAAATGTATTCCTCATTCTCATGCACACCTTGGAAGAAAAGGACTGGAAGCATTCCCAGTGCCAGGCATCCTCAAATCCCCCCTGATTTCCATACAGACTAAAGGTGCTATAAGGTCACAGGGTTAAAAAATATTTAAATATATATAAAAACAGTATTACAACAAACAAGACAGGATAGGGAGTGATGAAAGTCGAGTGGTCAGCAACGAGAAGAGATCTATTCTCCTTCCTTGCATCAGATGCCTCCCAAAAGCACCCTGGGACACGGCACCACAATCACAAAACATGGAGGTTTCCCCTTCTGGAAGTCACACTGTGGTATCTCCTAGTGACCAAAAAGCCTTGGCTCTGAAGCTAAGTTGGCAATGTGGGCAGGAAGTTGTCTCTTTGTGAGATTGAAGCAGCCTGTTTTTTAATGTAATATCCGTGATGAGGTTCAAGTACCTCAGGCCAGTTGGACTTCCCAGTCCCAAACCAGGACTGCAGCCCATGACTCTTGCCCCAAAAAACGAGCGACCAAGTTCTGTGCTTGACTCTGCCCTGTTCCACCACCAGCACACCCTGACCTGCAGTGTCAGCCTCACTGAGAGGGGAAGGAGAAGGAAAACTGCTGAGCAAGCACAGCCTGGGGCTGCTCACTGCTCCCACCTCTGATAATTGATCCCCAGCACCAGCCAGAGCACCAAAGAGCCCCTGATTCCAGCCCAAGACACCAGAGAGGGATCTCCACGATCCCCACACACCCTACAGACACTGCCTGCCCCGGCACGGCTGGCACAGGGCTGCACCCCCAGAGCTGCCCCCGAGCTATCAAAACACCCAGAGTTTTCCCAAGGATCAGCACCCTTTGGACACCTGCAGATAAGCACAGGTGGAACTGCACCTATGAGCTGCAGGTGGAACCTCTGTTCTGCAATACGTGCAGAAAAAGAATCGGCGGTGACGGAGTCAGAGGAATTGTGTGACAGACGTGCGTGCAGTGCCATCAGTCACCCTCTGCCCGACGCTGGCACCGGTGCCAGGCTCCAGTCAAAGGGAGCTCAGCAGGCAGAGAAGCCTTCCCAGCCCACAGCAAGGTCCAGGCTGTCTCAGCTGAACACCAGCAAGGACAGCAGGTAGTGGTTTGGAGCCAAACCAGCCCTGCAGCAATGAGATCCCCTCATTTCTCACAACAACATCATCACGGTGCCAGCTCCAGCCCTGGAGCACCCATTCCCTCTCCACCAACCCACCCATCCCATCCAGCAACACTTACCAAAGGACTGCCTTCCAGCTTCTCATAAACAGGAATCCATGCAGGTCTAACAGCAAATACAACAGCAACACACACTCACAAAGCTCCTTCAGACTGGCCTTCTCCAGTTCACACTCCCAGGGAAAGCCCTGCACAGCCACACAGGGCAGAGGACAAGGGGGCACTGCTGGGGGAGAGGGCACTCCTCGTGCTCCCTGCAGCCATGTGACAGTGACCCTCACGTCCCTGACTCAGCACAGGCAGAGCTGCTGAGCATTAATGAGCAGAGAGGAAGTGCAGCTGTCACGATTTCCAGTGCTGGGAGCTCTGCGTGGCTTGGGGGTGTCACCACTGCCGCCAGATCTGCCAGACCCCTCCTTCTGATCAGGAAGGACCACCCTGAATTCCCAAGGCAGAGGAAGGTGTGCGTGACCAGACCTCCCTTCCCACCTCGTCTGCCTCAGGGATTGCCCTTTCTCTCGTGCTGACTATGGCACAACACAGACTAGGGGCACGCTCAGCCTTGAGAAGAAGCCTTAAAAAAGCCCAGTTTTAAATCAGAGACCAATTATTTCCACCAGCATCATGGCACAGCCCCAAAATTCAACCTCAGAAGAGACACGTAAGAGATAAGCAGAGATAAGCAACCAAACCAAGTGAAAACTCCAATTCCTTGTACAGCACTGACCTGCAGCCCGAACTTTAGACACAATGGCAAAACAGGAGGACTGTGAATAGAAATTAAACAACTGAAAAATCTGGGAGGAGAAAAGAAAGACCTCTCACAGGTCTGCAAAGTTTGTGGAGAGGTCACAGAGATGGCAGCACCAAAAGGAAGTTGAACTGAGACCCCACCACTCCTCACAGCAGCAGCAGAGGAGGAGAAGGAAGAGACTTGCCCACAAACAGGAATGCAGTCTTGTGACCAGCCAAGGGCTTTCTTCTTTCACCCACTAATGACACAAGACAGGCAGGTTACTGACGGCTGTCAGGAAGAGGAGCCCCACATACACAAGCCCAGGAGGAAGAAGGAGAGGCAGCAGCAGCAGAAAGAGCAGGGCTGTGGTGGAGGTGGCATTTCTGGTCTCTGAACCCCAGTGCAGCCAAGACTTCCTGCATGTTAGTGTGTGGGACTGGGCCAAGAGACCCTCGGGGCAAAACCAGATCTTCTCTTATTCCTCTTCGGAATGCAACCAATTAGACTGAGGAATTCTGTTTACATCAGCCTGTGCCAGTCTCAAATTAGCTCTCTTTACTTTCCTTTTTAGAAAAAGGAGACCTGGCAGGAAAAGTTGTCCTTTCCGAAACAAAGCAGCTCACGGAAGCAGGAGCTCAGATCCAGGTTCTTTAACAATTGCCTTGGCTCAGCCTTTTCTCCACGGCTCTGCCACACGGAGATTGCATTTCCCATCAACAAGGATGCTGATCTGGCCAGACAAGTGGCCCTGTTTGGTCTGGTTGGCACAGGCTCCCTGCTTTAAGTGGGAATCATCACATAGGCGAGTCCCTGGGCTCCTGGGGAAGGAAGGCACAGTGGGAAACCTCACAGCTTTCCTTGTCCCTTCAGCCTCTGTTGGACCACACGTGCTGGTGTGAAGGGTTGCTACACCTAGAGCTTCCCTATCACTTTCTTCCCACATACTTCCCACAGGTTCCCCTTAACCAGCTCAATAACGAAGGGCAGAAAGCAGCAGAGCCCCACACAAAACCAGGAAAGTGCTTCTGCACACTGCCACCAGCTCAGAAATCCCAATCCAAACTGAGGAGTTGGCTGCAGCAGCACCTCAAGCAGGGAAAGGAACACAAAAGCTGTTGGGGTTTTTTTGTGAAACAAAAGTTACTCTCCCTGTGGAAAGTCTCTTCTACCCAGACCCTGACACACCAGCTCAGACATCAGCAAAACTTCTATTTCAGGCACAGGACAGACACAGAGTGTGCATCAGTCAGCCTGGATCTTGAAATACTGCATATTTGAGCTTCCACTATGTCACACTTGCATGTTTTCTGGCCTCTGGGTCTTATTCAAGGACAGCAGAGCAGCTGCAAAAGCAAGGAAGAGAACAAGAACTGCTTTACTGAGGCAGAAAGGAACTCTATGCTATGGGTATGCTGAGGTGGGGCTGTGCAGTGAGCTCAGTGCACTGAACCAAAGGATTTAAGGCACCATCCAACACAAAAAAGAATTCAGACTTGCCAAGCTGCCTTAAAGCAAGTTAGAATTACTGACCTTGCACACTTCCCTTCACCAGATAAAAGCCTACCTTTAAACATGGGGCATCTCACTGGCTTAGGCACCTGGGCACCTTCCTTCACACAGATCACACAGCCAGCACAGAAAAACAAGAGTTCAGGGTTACAGGATAAACAAAACCTGAGAATGGCAGGTAAACTGACCCCTGTGAACCAAAACTGTTCTCCAGCCTCCCCTCCCAGCGAGGGACAAATCCAGAGCACCATGCTTCAGGCATCATTTGGAAGAGGAACAGGGGTCTTGCCAGCACCAATATTCAGGAGCAGGGCCAGGTCTGCAGGAGTTTTAAACCACCCTATTGCCAACTCCTATGGGCACCCCTCAGGCAAACAACCGCTCAGAGCGCTGCAAAACCTCCGGAGCAACCCATCCAGGCATGGACTTTGCACGGTTCAGGTCCTGCTGAAGATGTTTTTCTAAGATCAAGGGGGAAAATGACATTTTTTCAGCAGCCTCTTCTGCGAGTTCTGTACCCTGTGCTGCCACAGCCACAGCTGGAAGCTCCTCTCCTCCCCACAGGCTGTTTGTTCACCCCGTGCCTGAGTTTGTGGAGGGTTGGTGTGACAGGCTGTGGCTTTGCCTGCAGCCACCACCGGGAAAGGAGCCCTATGGATGGGGTCAGTAGCCACAGACTTGGACCTCTTCAACCGGGAAAAGTTCAGACAGCAAAACCCTCTAATGCTGGTCTCTTTTGAGAGGTTTCCTTTGAAACTAACGGCTGGAAGAGCACCAGAGGGACAGGGTTAAACAGATCTTGCAAAGTTTTAGGAACTGTCAAGACTTGTGATCAGAACAGTGTGTTTTGGGGATTTATTTATTTCAAGAGAACCAAGCACTGTTTGTGAGGAGCCAGGACATTTTGTATTCATAAGCCCACTTTCCTCTGAGGATGCAAGAGCTTTTTACACATGACAAGCCCATCTCCTATGCTCCTATAGGGGATGGAGGTGTTACTGCATGCTCCTTGCATCTCCTGGTAACTCAGCAGCAGAGCTGTCCTGCTCTGGCTGCCCTATCAGAAGGATGTGCAATCACCCTACAAACCTCCCTGACTGCCATGGGTCAGCAATCTGACCTGGACTTCACCTTTTTGAAACGATTCATGAAACACAGGCAACTTCCCAGCCCAGCCCCTTGCAATCACACACAACCACGGCCACAGCAGACCTCAGAACATCAACTCCATACCCAAAACATGACACAGAACACAGGACATCACACAGCTCAGGGGTCACAGGCTGAAAGGCTGGTCCCAAGCTGCAAAAAACACAGCTCTCCAACTCCCCAGCACAATCAACACAAAGAGAAGATACTTGACACAGAGGTTTTTTGTTCCTTGGTAACACGAGCTGCTCCTCTTACCTCCAGCAGTTATGCATTGAGTCCTGTTACACAACCAGGGCTTGCACAATCCTTGCAGGTATTTTATCAACTTGCTCCTCCAAAGCTTGGAGTTAGAGAGGAGATGCAGCAATGACCCGTGGAAGAGAGTCAATTGATGTATTTCACAAACAACCACGCAGCAAGACCCAGCGTACTTGCCAGCATCACAAAGCCAGACCTACCAACTCCCCAAGCTGGTTGCTAAACCTTCCCAGCAGACTTCCCATGCACTGCCAGAGCCAGATTTTCCCAAGGAGAGAAATCCAACCCCATCTCTAACTCTAAACCTCATCATCTCCTACTCCACACAGCAAGAAAGGGAGGTAAATTAGTCAATACCCTGCAAAGGAGTGACTGGAGGCACGGACGTGGCTGATTACTAAGCAGAAATACTACAATAATCTGCCACCATGGGTCAAACTCAGCCACTCTTTGGACTTGTGGCCCTCCAGAAGCCACCAGAGATGACTTCTGGTGATTCTGGATTCCATGGGTGATAGCAGCACGCAATCAACTTTGAATGTTTACTTGGGGATAAACAGCAAGAGATTACGAGCAGCCTGTAAGTATTTGTTCTGATCTATGAAATTTCAAAGCCTATAAAAAAGCAATCTTGGCAGAGGTGCACCTGTCACTGCAGGGCTGGTGACTCACTCCCCACAACAGCGTGTACAAAGTAATCTCATCACTGGGATCAAATGATCACATTGGGAAAGCAAATTATGCAAGTTCTACGAATTGTGTTTTTAGAGGCAGGAGAGTCCACGTCAGGAAACAGAACAAAGTTCAGCGGCCACAGAGGTAACTGCAGGTGGTTCTCTTTCATACCAGGGGAGGAGATGGCAGGAGCACAGACCTGAGCAGGGAAGCCTTTTCCCCAATCCTTCAGAACTGAGCAAACTCCAAACTTTGCTGCATCACAGCAGGCAATGGACAGAGCAAAGACCAAATGGGATTTCACCCAGACAGTTCCACACGCTGCTTTTGCTGCAGGTAAAGAAACCATCACTCCCAGCCACCCTCCCCAAACCCAACCGCACCCAGAGATGCGCCACAACCTGTGACACTCAAAAGAAAGGGGTTACCTTGCACCTATGGGTCCGCAAACAAGTGCTGGTGGGGCCTGTGAGCTCCAGCACGGAGGGTGGTGAGCAGCAGGGAAAGTGTCCCTCGAGACAGGTCAAGGAGTTTTGGTTGTATGGCCCTGTCGAGCTCCTCCAGCTGCTCTGCAAGAAACAAAATAAAAGTTGCAGAAGGTACTTGTTTGTCCAGGAGGCACCAACCCAGAAATTACTGACTGAACAGGAGGCAACTGCAAAGTGATGACAAGCAAGAGTTTCTCCTCTGTCACAATTAGAGCAGGACTAATTAACAGGGGGTTAAGCCAGATTTGTGACACTACCCCCTCCTTCCTGCCCACTCTTCACCTCACTCTCCAAGGCTTTCAGACTCAAAGATTAAAAGAAAGCACTCAATTGGTGTTGCTTCCTGTAGCTCCATATGCTCCCTGCTCTGTGTTTTACAAATACAGCTCTCGTGCACCATCACATCCACGGGCAAAACTAAGACAAACTCCATGCCACGCACACCCTGGTTTCACTGCTGTCAACCAGCCCAAGAAAAACCTGTACTGAGACAATGCTGGGTTTTCCAGGAAGGGTCTGGCTCACCAGCCCTCCCCAGAACACCCATTTCCTCATTTGCAATAGATTAATCAGCCGCTTTGCATGTGTGCAACAGCTCCTCGGGATTTCTCAGAGAATTACGGAAATGTTGGAAGAAAGCCCATTCCCTTCTATCTAGCAAAAGGGATGTGTGCATCACTGCACCCCACTAAGCAAAAAAAATTGTGAAACCCCACAGCTCCTCACGGCAGCCCACACAAAGTGTAGAGCTGTGTTGTGGAGGGGATGTCCCCACCAACGCTGCTGATTCACTTCCACAACTCAGAAACAGAGACCTGGCTCTTTCTTCCTTGCACTTTTCCAGCTTCTCAGCCGGATATATGTTTCTACTTTCTAAAAAGAGCTGTAAAAGTACAAACCCATTTCACCTTTCTAGACTCACATCAGACGGCCTCAGTGACCCCTCTTCTCTGTACACATCCCACTAAGCATTCCCATTTCCCTTCACACTCCAAAAGCTAACCCAAGCTTACCCAAGGTCTAAGCACCGGCAGAACAAAGCACACTCCAAGCTGTACCAGCAGTGCTTACTCCTGCAACTAAGACAACTCCCCAAGAACCAATTCCACGCTGATGACTAACTCCCAACACCATCATCCAGGTGCCTTCACCCCCTCCAGCCTTAATATTCCCAAAACCACGGGGTTCCCATTATTTCCTTTGACAAGCACGCTCCCATGGTAAGTAATTTCACTCTTCAAAGAAACTCCATCAAGAAAAGTCAGGAGCAAACAGCCTTCCCACACCCCAGCAGTTTATAAAGCGAAATAGATGGAACAACAGTGAAACAGCCCAGCCTGCAGCAAAGGTGTCAATTAAATGCTGGGAATAACGTTCTGCAGGGAAGTGCCAGAAAATTAAGCTCATTAAAGGCTTTTCACCAGCAACAACCTGGGATGGGGTAAGTCTGAGCAACCCTTCGGTGCTGTGGAAGCAAGGCAGGGCAGGCATCATCCCGCACCCAGGGTGCCCACCCTGCCCTGCCAGGGGTGCTGGTCAGTCCCCTGTCCCACAGCCCCCAGGGACACAGCTGTGATAGGGGTTCCCCTCAATTAACAGCGGGGCCATTCATGCCAGCCCCCCACACAGGGCACACTGCTCACACCAATCTCCCCAGTAACAGAGTGCTCAGCAACACCAGACGCTCCCAAATAAGAGGGGCTCTGGGCATCCCAATTCCTACCAGATAACAGGGGACCAGTCACATCAGACTCTGCAGATAACAGAGAGCTCTGGTCATCCCGCTGCCCCCCACGTAACAGGGGGACAGCCACAGCACACTCCCCAGATAACAGGGGTCATCCCAGTCCTCCCCGATCCCTCGAATAAAAGGGATCTTTCAACACCTCAGTAACTCCCAGGAACAGGATGCCCACTCACACCAGACCTCCCAGCGAACAGGGGGCTCTGGTCCTCCCAGTCCTCCCCAAAAAAGAGGTTTATTCACATCGACCTCCCCGCCAACAACAGCGGGGCCACTTCCAGCAGCACGCCCGTACAGGGGATCCCAATCATCCCCGTAACAGGGAGCCAATCACACCAGTCCCCCCAAAATAATAAGAGCTCCCCATCCCATGCCAACCCCACCAGGGGGTGCCGGACCGCCCCTCCCCAGCACAGAGGACCCCGGCGGCGGAGCTCAGCCCCCCCTCAGCCACAGAGGACCCCCGGACCCGCCCCTCCTCAGCCACACGTCCCCGGTACCCCGTGTCCCCGCACCCACCGCCGCTCCGGCCCGTCTGCCGCTGGCGGCTCCCGCGGCCCCGGCGCGGCTGGCACGTACAGCGGACCGCACCACCCGGGCACACGCGCGGGGGAACACGCTCCGCCCTCACCGTCCGCCAATAGGTGGCGAGCGAGCCCGACCGTGGAAATCCCCCCTCTGCGGCGGCGCATGGTACAGCCCGAGGACGGGGGTCTTAAAGGGACAGGAGCGCCGGGAGGGGCCCGGGGTAAAGTGGGGTCAGGGGTGGGTCAGGATTGGGGCGTGGGGTGGGCNGTAGGACCAGAGTTGGGGTTACCGTGAGAGCAGGGCTTGGGTCACTGTGGAGTCACGTTTGGGGTCATGATGGGGTCATGGGCTGGGGTCAGGGTGCTGAGGTCAGTTTTGGACACTAACTCTAGGCTGAGCCAGGACCCCTGTCTGTGGCCTCTCCTGGGTGCACATGGTGCTGCTGTGGGACTCCCAGTTCCCCCCAAGGTCATTGCCCAGACCAGGGCCCCGTGGGGGTCAGGGGGACCCCAGGGTGGAGGCTGGCATGCAGTCACTGCCACCCTCCCTGGGAGCCAAGGGGCTGCTCCACCTGGCAGGAGCACATGCTCCTGATTTAACCACAACCCGGATGATTCGGATGTTTTGGGGTGGCCTTTCTCTCGCTGCCACATCAGGAAGTTGCACAAGCATCTCTGGAAACATCCCCAGCAGTCCCAGTGGGAGATTTCACAACCCAGACTTCCAGACCCCGGGTCCTGCAGGGACCGCTACTCTCCTCCCTGGCTTTTTTGGGGGGGGAGGGAGAAGCTGGGTTACAACTGTGCTGTTTCCAGCTTGGCCAAAGCCAGAGGCACAGCTTGCCCTGACCCCACTGAGCAGCCCCACGGCTGTGTGGGGTCACCTCGGGACTGGGTCCCCTCCCTTCACCAGCCAGGCACTGGCACATCCAGAGTCACCATCCTGACGCTATCGCTGTGTTGACGCTCGCTCCAGAGTCAATAAAAGACTCGGGGAAGGTCCAAAGTTCGAGCTGGGCCTGGCAGGCACCAGAAGAGGTGTGAGGAGGGGGCAAAGACCCGTAAAACACCAGCCCAGGGCTGCTGGGACACCCTGTTTTGTGACAGCATTTGAGCAGAGGGTTGAGGGATGTGGGGTCACCTGAATACTGATGCCACTCGCATCAGTTTTGGGATTGACCCCATGGAAGCTCCCTGGGGTGACTCTGGTCTGTGGCTGTACTCCATGGGGTGAATGGACATGGGTTAAAGATCCCAGTGGCCCTGAGGGGACAGCAGGACAGAGCAGGTCCACGGCTGAGGTCATCCCATCAGGTGCTTAGACTGGGTACAGGCATTATGGCACAGCCTGTCCCATTCTGTCCCTACAGGGAAAGGGCTGGGGTCTCATCACACCCAGCCCAAACCCCCCAGGGGGAAGAAGCAGAGTCCTGCAGCTCACAGAGACCTGTTTGGTCAGTGCTTTGTCTACCTATTACTCCCACCTCTTCAGCTCTCCTCTGTTCCCAGCACAGTTGAGGCCGCACTTTTGGCCACAAAACCCTCACAGTGCCAGCAAACAGGGGACCTGATGGAGGTGGCATTTGGCAGTGTCCTGGCCCCGGCACAGGGAAGCTGGCCCCAGTCAGGATGTCTGCATGGGTGTGCTTGGCCACAAATTAATGACAGGAAAGCAAAGAAACACAGACACGTTTTCTTTCCAGCATCAATGTCTCCTGCCAAGCCTCCCCCCTCTGTGGGTCCCCTCTCACTCCTGGATGGGGCAGCAATGTAGGTCCAAGTCAGTTCTGCTTTCCTCGTGTATCCCTGACTCCTTTTCCCTTGCACCACGGTGGGAGCTGAAGAGCAGAGAGGACGGACTTGGACTTCCAGAGCATCCTTCCCGTGGCATAACCACTACTCCAAGGACAGGAGCAGCTGGCTCTGCTCCCAGCACTTGTCCCCAGACTGTCACTCTGCAGTGACCTTCTGAGGACATGGGGGCAACCCAAGGCGCTTTCTGGACTCTCTGCTCACTCTGTGGACAGACACAATCCTGGCATGGAATGAAGTGGCACTTTTACTGGGAATGAGCCAGAAGCACAGAATAACAAACCTCCAGGGACAGCACGTTCCCAAGAGCAGCCACCCCAGAGGCAGCCATCCCGGGCTGAACTGGGAGGTTATTGATTTTTTTATTTTCTTCTTCTTTTTTTTTCCCCCTGCCTTAGGAACTGTGATTCTCTGTCTCCCCGCCAAGGAAACAAGCTGGTACTGCAGTGTGTGATGAGTAACATTACCGTGAGCCTAGTTAGACAGATGCCAAAGCCCAGTGAGGTGATGACTTTTACCTCCCTCTCTTCCAAATTTAAATCATCTTCTCAGCCTTAGACATGTTTGCAAATGTCTCATCCCGACCTGTTTTCCTCCCTCTCAGCAACTTCACTTCCCCGGGTGATGAGTTCTGAATTTACCCCCAGCACTGAGGAACTGGGACTTGTTGGACTCCACTGTCCTGATGCCTCCTCCAGTCACCTAGAAACAGAGACTAGACAAGAGTAAGGGAATAAAGACAGGTATTTATTTGAAGGGCCTTCACGGTACACCCTGGGGGAGCCAAAGGCTGCTTCCAAAAATTGGACCCCAAGATGGACGACAGGTCACGAGTTCTTCACACTTTTATAGGTTTGGATCATTTGCATATCAGGGTTAATTCTCCAATTAAAGCCCCAGTTTAGCGATGTAACGCCCTTCAGCTTGCCCCCCTCAGAATCTTTAGTTTACACATTTTGGGCCTAAAAACAGCCTGGCTGTCCTTGAAGGCAAAGCCTGGAGAGGCTTTGTTATGTCTGCCCAGTACGAGAGAGCAGGAATTACAGGCTACAAGGAACTTCAGAGTTACACTCTAAGCAGTACAGAATTTGAAAATAGAAAAGTTAAAACCTAAGGCATCAGTCCAAGAGCATTTCACTGCAGAATGGATGCCCTCAGAAAAGCAGGGAACAGAAAATAAATCTCCACAAACATCCATCTGAAGGGCACTGAAGACAGGTCCAACACACTGCACGTGACCAGTAGGTGCAGCTGGACTCTGAACACTCCTGGGGACATGGTGGAAGCTGTAGAGATCAGAGAGACCAAGTGATCTGCCACGGTCACCAAGAAGATCCCAAAAGATCTGGGAGCAGAAAGAAAACAAATCCAAACTGTGGTTTTGTACTCATCCAGCATGTCCTGACCTCAGGGCTCACCTGGAAGGCTGTGGCAGTTGTCTTGTTCCAGCATGGAAAGGTTCATGGCTGGAACCTGCTCCTTCCCTCCTGGAGGGAGGTTTGCACCAGCCGGGATTGGGGCTGTTCCCGCTGCTGGCAGTGACACTGCTGTGACTCTGCTTCCTCTACCGCTATAAAGCCAGGAAACTACTCCCTGGAAACACGCCATCCCTTTGACAGCTCTGCGGGGAGAGCGAATCTCTCACCAGATCGACTGATAAATGAGTTGGACATGAAAAACAACCGGTTTCCAGCGTTTTCCAGTGTGCAGTACCGCTTGTCCCCAGTGCTCGTCCTCAGTGCGCGTCCAAGGCCACCAGCCTGACCTGCAGCTGCTCCCATCCCGCCCCACAGATCCCATCCCACAGATCCCGCCCCACAGATCCCATCCCACAGATCCCATCCCACCACCCGGAGGGGCAAGCTCCAGCTCCCCACTTATAAACAAACACAGAGACACAGCAGTCCGTCTTTCAGACTGTATTTCAAGTTCACAGTTTGGAGATACACAACATTTGTGATTGCTATTAATCCTCATCACCCTTCTGGAAAAATCGGTGATAAAATTCCTAGGTTTACAGGCAAGGATTTCACAAAGAGGAAAATCAAGGCACTAACGGGAGTGGAGTATCAACATTTCAATGTTATCTCTAGCATTTCTTTCCTGGTATTAAAAACACGCTTTTAAATTCCAAACAAGCTCCTTATCCTACTCTTGCTCCACACTAAAAATATAACAATGCAGTTGCTGCCAGCAGGAAAAACAGGACCATGAAATTAAGTCCATTTGAGACCCCACAGAGGAGCTGGCCCTCATCTCCAGGCTGGTTCCCAAATTGCTGCATCCTCCTGCTGAAAGCCCTGCCTGGGGTGCTCACCTTCACAAGAAGACCTTCTTACTCATGTCATATTTATCTGACAGTTCTCAGCACTGACTTTGGTCTCCTCCAACAGGAAGCCCCTGCATCCCACATGGGATTGTGGCAGTCATTTCAGAGGGGTCCTGGAGAAGTAAAGCAGCTGGATGGCAACATGGGGCTTCTTCAGACCCTGATGATGGAAAAATGAAAGAGGCAGGGACATGTTTTGGAACATGCAGCTGCCAGAGCCTCAACAAAAGCAGGGAGGAGCCCCAAGGCTGTTGAGTTTCTGAGGATGGATGAGGCACTGCAAGAATATCTCCTAGAGCAGGAATGGCACTTTGTGCTTCATGGAACACTTTTTTTTGGAGCACAGCAAAACTCTAAGTAGAGTCAAGGGCAGTTGTTGAGATCCTGGCTGATTTACAGACAGAGAGACAGCATATTCCTCCTGGGCACCATACAGTGGGCTACACAGCTAGGAATAAAGCTCAAATCCCAGCAACTGGACCAAACTCCTTCATTACAGACACAAGCACCAGAAGTGCATCCTATTGCAAATCACTGGCTAAAAACTACCCTCTCCCACACACCTGCCCACCAGCTCTGAAAAAAACAGGGAGAGATTGTGCTAATACTGGTGGGTGAGACTGCTAAAGCTGAGCAGTGTGAACACCCCCAACAGCACTGCTACATTCCACTTAATTCTTCTAACCCCTTGTTAAGAATCCCAGCTTCTTGGATTTATAAACATTTGCTCCACAAAGGGCCAAAATCCCTTACTGAAAAGCCTCTCACTACTTCACAGGCATCTGAGGTTGCCTTATTGGTAAGTGATGGTGACACAGGCTGAGCTGGTGCAGTGCTCTCAGAAAATGAAGACAATCCATTGATACAGGCACAAGACCTTCAGCATTTTAGAGCTGCGTTTTGGGGCAGAAAAAGGTACTCTATATTCTATCCTCTTGTCTCAGGTTGGCATAACCAAGCCCCCTTCAAGGCACTCTCTTAGTGGCCAAGTCACCTGTCGCTAGAGAGCAGAGACCGAGTAATAAAGCGACATGGACCATTCGATACGAGAATCAATCGACCTATTTTATTTACAAAACTCACTCATTTATACCTTAGCACATACACTGACATTAAGGTTACTGGTTCCCTGACCAGCCACCCCCTAGAGGGATTGGCTGAATCCAATACACCTACTTCAGATAATTTTCCCTTTGTTATGATAAACAATATCATAGTTTACATATTCTTTCAACTGTTTTCCTTTAGTGTCTGTGAGAAAGCAGGGCTTTCACACAGACACTGTTAGAAGCTGAGAAATCTCTCTGCAGCCAGGCTTTTAGCATTCACAGTCACCAGTAGAACAGACATCTGTCCTCCTCCATTTAATTTTAAGTTATAAACTGAGGCTCCTATGATTCCCATTCCTTTTGGGTCCTAGCTACATACCTGTGAAAAAGACAGGAAGGTAAATAGGGAGGGCTTATTGCTGCAGCTTAGTTAAACCCCAGATTGATCCAGTGTTTTGCCAGTGAGGTTCCTGCCTTGGCCTGGGGAGCTGGTGCACTGGAACTCCAGTGGCACTGTGGAAAAAGGCAGCTGCTAAATGCAGCAAAGAAGAAAGACTTCAAAAGGATGAGAAGTTCACAGAAGTGATACAGTTCCCATCCTCCAGCAACATCAAAAAGTAAAAAAAAAAAAAAAAGTTATAAAGGAAATATAATTCAAGTAGACTGTGCCAGGGAGCAGGGGAATGGCCTTCACTGGAGCTACCAACCCATTCCAACACTCACCCCAGACACAGCAAAGACGCCAGCAATGCACTGCAGTGCGAGCCTCACACAGCGGTCCTGCCCCTGTGTGAGTCCTGCTGTTCTCTGGAGGATCAGTACACCTGCACTCTGGTAAATTCAGCTGAAACAGGGGCCACTGGGGCTGCTGGATACCCTGGTGCTTGCTGAACAGCAGCCAGAAGGCCCGTGGCTGCGGGTGGCTGTGGCTGAGCCGGGCACACGCGCTGTGGGACAGAGAATTTGCCCAGCTGGCAGCACTGTCCTGGCGAGGCTCCGGTGTGGGCCTGCCCAGGACACTCTCCAAAGGCACCTCTGGCTTGGCAGTGGGAAGAACTGAGGCTGTGTCCTGCAGCATGGCCCTGCTGAGATCCCTCGTGTCCCAGAGTGTGGCCATGTCCCAGAGCGTGGCCGTATCCCGGAGCGTGGCTGTGATGAAAGCCCTGGCTCTGAGCACTGAGGTGCTGGCAAGCAGGAAGAGCCAGAGGCGAAGGGCAGTGGTAGCTCTGGGTGGGGTAAGTGCCTGGTACAGGGTTAATCCTGGGCAGGAAGAAAACAGAAGGTTACACTGTGCTCAGAACTGACATTGCCTCATTAGTGCTGGAAGTGCCCTGGGGGCAGATTTCCTCCTGACCAGCGCTCAGAGAGGTCACTGCAATCCATCAGAGGGATTCACTACAACAGAAGCTCTTATTATAAGCAGCACTTGAGTAAAACATGGGTTTAGTGGCCTCTCAGGACAGCTGTTCCCACTCCCAACCCACACTGAATCCATACCCACTGAACGAGCATGGTTCTTGCCCCCAGACTCTTTGTGCAAGGAATACACAAGCCAAACTGCAACGTGCCTTGAGATTCCTGTGCACATCCTCCCTGCTCTGTGAGTGACACATCTGCCAAGTCATTAATCAGGAGAAGTTACAGCTGCCAAGTGTTATTTATCAAGAAAACACAAAGGCCTTTGGTGCGAGTAAGAGCCCAGAGTACAGAGCACAAAAAAAAAAAGGGAAGGAGGAGAGAGAAATAAAATAAAGAGTTAGAAATAAAATTAATCATTCAGAAGCAAGGGCTAGGAAGTCTTTGCCAGCAGAAGGCATGACTCATCCCACCAAAACCCATCAGGAGAGAGGCAATCTGCCTGGAAGCTGAAGCCTCTGGGACTTTAGGAGTGCTGCTCAGCCCACGCACAACATGAGGACGAGAGCTGAGAATCCAGGCAATATTCATGAAGCCATGACTGCCAAGTTCCCAGCAAGAAGAAGAGACTGGCTCATGCTGGGGTTTTCAGGCTTGGAGATCTCTTTTTAGTTATTTCGGGTGTGGGTTTGATTTTGGTTTTCTTTTTATTCGTGGACACAAACATGATGCCAAGGCCTGGACTTCAAAGAATTATCTCCTGTCTCGTGGCAATTTAATGCCTGAATCTTACGAAAATTTAAAATGAAAACAAATCCCAAACTATTAAGAGCTCTTGCTTGGAAATAAGAATCAAAATAATAAAAATTAAACTCCAGAAGCACTTATAGAAGTTTTATCTAAGACACAGACATGCAAATTTAGCTGCAGCAGTGGAAGCATCCTAGAAACACCTTCCCACGCCCTGCTTGATAGTCAAATGTTCATGTAAATACCTTTGTGTCACAGCAGTCTGTGTCACCTCACCAAAGGAAGCAGCTCTAGACACTGAGGTGCTGTGCACAGCAGGATGGGACTGGTGCTGGCACAGGCTCAGCATGGAGCCAGGCAGCCTCTCCTCCCAAAAGCTGCACTTGCACAGGAGGGAGAGAGGGAAAACAAAAATTCTGGATCTGTCTGGCCTCCCCTGCAAGCACTCACACGTTTTGAGTGTCTTGATGGATCTGGGGGACAGTCCTGCTGCAGGCAAGGGCTGCTTTTATGGTTTCCCATGGGTGGGGGCAGTGCAAACACCTGGGAATGCTTCCACTTCAAATAAAACTTTACAGCGAGCTGATGGCTGAAACAATACATAGAATTTAACCCTGAATAGTTCTCTATTTTTCCTCTGTGAAACTGAAAGGACACCTTAGAATAAGTAAATATTTGACCTACATTTTCAAGCCTTTTAGAATACAAGTGAGTTCTCATGGTTTCTGTTAAACTTAAAACCTTTCCGGCATGTCAGCCGTGGGCCCCAAGGTTTCTTTTCTGTAAAGCAACATTGCCTTGACACTGAAAACCTGCTGGAAGGTTAAAAGAGACCAAAAGGTCTGCACTGAACTGCCATCCTTGATTTATAACGCTCTGCTCCTAGATAGGTTTGGACACAACTCACTTCACAGCATTCCTGGCAGGAGAGGTGGGGCAAATAAAGATAAGGATCACGTCCCAGGGACCCATATAGCCAGGAACAACTGCTAGTGCTAGGGCAGAATTACACAACTCAGCTTTCATGTCAGCCACAGCTGCAATATCTTCCCATGTGTACACACTACCCTTGCAGCAAAGGAGAGGTCTTTCACCTCCATTGAGCTTTTACTAAAGACCTGGTTGAGTTAATGAGTGGTAATTTATTAGTCACACTAATGTCACCAGTGTAACATCAATGGGTGACTCTGCTCCCCACAACACCCACGATGTGAACAGGAGAGGCACAATACAGCTTCTAGAGGTGATTTAATGCCTCTACTCACACCTCAAAATTTGCCTGTAAGATGTTTCACAGGAACTCCTGTACTTACTTGCTGTTTTCAGAGGCTCTTCTCTCTGCTAAGGACCCTGGGATGTATTTCAGCCCTGGTATCCTCTTCAGCAGAGTGAAAGGGAACACCCGGTCCAGCTTAGAGCCCACCGACTCTGGAAAATCCAAGCAGAAACAGTAGCCAAGACCATCTGAAGTCAGGAGCTTGTTAAGGAGAACTGAGGACAAAATACACTCATTTCTGAAACAGCCACACAGAATCCCTCTCCACCTTCTCTGGAGAATTCTCCCAGTTCTACCCAGCACCACCCTCAGAGACCACTGCCCTCCTCATCTCCATGTTCTCTGCATGCTCTGAGAAGGGGCAGTGTGAGGTGAAACAAATGCAGAGTGGGATGGGATGAGGATGAGCAAAGCCAGTGAGGGTTTAGTGCAGAGCAAGAGTCCAGGAAAAGCCAGTGGATCTCAGCAATGAGAACCACAGCACTTCCTTCCCACCACGATCCCGCTCTGGCTCAGGGCTTCCCACTCAGAAAGGATACAGGCTTCCCCAACCAGGAGCCCACACAGGTTCCCCAAGAGTGAAGAGTGGGGCACAAACCACGCTATGCAGAGCCCAAACCACGGCACCAGCACCACAGGAACTCTGCACCCAAAAACCAGAGTCCTCTTCATGCGTGAGCGGGTGGTAGAAACCCCCAGTGTGGCAAAAGCCACTGGCATGAACCCTTTGGCATCTCCCACTTCCAACAGCCTGGAGACAAGAGGCTCAAGGAAGAGGTACAGGAGGGCAGAGAGCACGGAGAAAGTGGCTGTGAGAATGCAGTGCTTCACCGTGCCCACGTTCTTCTCAAAGCTGCCAGCAAAGTACCAGATGATAACAGCACCGCAGGCCAGGGAGATCAAGTCCTCGTAGACAAAGATGTAGGTGATCAGCCTGTGAACTGAGCACAGCAGCACCTCAGACAGGCACAGACAGCACTGGAGTTGCTATAAAACAATTACGTGCTTGAGCAGAGGGAGAGTGAGCCCACGGGATTAATTAATAGCTTTCATTTCTACCCTGGCATAGAAGAGAAGGAACCTGAGGCCTTTAAAACCAGGCGTAAATAACCAAATAGAGTGAAAACAAGTGCTATCTTGGGTGTCACAAACATATGGGCTGGCTCTTGCTGCTTCCTGGGAAGCTGCCTGGAAAAAAGCAACAGCATCTGTAGTAAATTTCAGTCTCATTAAAAGAGAAAGCAAGAGACATAAAAATAACTGTTACAGTACTGATGATTTTGGCAAAAAGATAAACACTTCTTAAATTGCTGGAAGGCAAATTTTCATCACCAAAAATGCCTGGAGGTTATCACACCTCAGAAGTGCTCCCAGGCCCTCTATTTAGGTGTTCTCCTGGGCACACAGCAAGGACTGAGTTCTCCACCTCCCTCCCATCAACCTCCGTTCCACAGCCAGAAAAACACCAGTGAAAAACAAAACAATGCACTGCAACCCCTGGAGACATGTGAGGAGATGGTGGAATCCACCCATCAGCTCAGAGCGCTGGACTGATAAAGAAAATCACTGCACGGGGCTACGCTGGAACACGGGCATTAAAAGCGTGATAAAAACCATTCTGGGAATACCACAGGGACAGAGAAACGCAAGTCCCTCAAGCTCCTGGTAGTGTTATCCACTGGGCTTATTGTCACAGGACGGAGATGAGGGTGAGGGGGAGCCGCCTGATGTCGAGGGACTGAAACGGGCGCCCAGCAGGCTCGGTGCAGGTCAGGTGAAGCGCATGGAAAGCGGGAGGAAAAGGCACACGGCGAGCGGGACACGGGGGTGCAGCGGACTCGGCGACGGGCTTGAGGAAGTGCACAGAAATGGGGGCTGAGGGGGGTACCAAGGGGTCCAGGGCAGGACAAGGAGAAGGCCGCGGAGAAAGGGGACACAAAGGCTCCGCTGGGATTTGGGGAAGGCGCGGAATGGGGAGGGCAGAGGGACCAAGGAGGCAGCGGCTGCGCCCGCCGGGGGCCCGCTCACCTTCCCCGTTGTGCAGGGCTGCGGGGCGCAGCGCGGCGGCGGAGCGGGCGGCGGGGACACCCCGCAGCAACCCGGGCGCGGAGGCACCGACCGACAGCAGCACCGTGAGGGCGGCGGCGGCCGGCGGGGCCGAGGGTGCCGCCATTGCTGCCCCGCGCGCCCGCCGCTTCCGGCCACCGCCGGAAGGCCTGGCCGTTACCACGGCAACAGGAGGCGCTGTGGGGCCCGTTACCACGGAGATGGGGGGGTCTCCCCCCCCTTTTGAATTTTTATTTAATTAGTGTTATTTTTTCCCTGTTCAGAAGGGGAAAATATCCCCGGCGGGAGGTGTGAGGTCTCGCTGGGAGCCCGCCCCGGGCGGGGTTATAGCCGGTGTTCCACACGTGGCCACCCCAGGGTGCAGGAGGCCCGTCCAGAACCATGCAGCCACCACTCCCCCAAGCCGCGGGGTCTGGAAATCACAGAATCAATCGGGCTGGAAAAGATCTCTGGGATCATCGAATCCAACCCGTGACCGATGAACACCACCACGTCAACTAGACCAGAGCACTGGGTGCCATATCCAGCGTTTCCGTAAACACCTCCAGAGATGGTGACTCCACCTACCCTGGGCAGCCCCTTTCAATGTCTAATCACCCTTTCTGTGAAGGAATTCCTCCTTATGTTCAGCCTGAACCTGCCGTGATGCAGCTTAAGACTGTCCTCTCACCCTGTCCCTTGTTCCCTGGGAGCAGAGCCCAATCCCCACCTGGCTACAACCTCCTGTAAGATAATTGTAGAGCACAAGAAGGTCCCTTCTGAACCTCCTTTTCTCCAGGCTGAGCCCTACCAGCTCCCTCATCCGCTCCTGGTGCTCCAGATCTTTCCCCAGCTCTGTTCCCTTCTCTGGACATGCTCCAGCCCCTCAATGTCCTTCCTGAATTGAGGGCCCCAGAACTGGACATTGGACTCAAAGGCGAAGCATTTCCCTTCAGTGTGATGGGTGGAGGTGGAAAGGAGCATCCACGCCACAGCTGCTCCTGCCGTGTCCATACCAGGCCAAACCTGTGTGAGGTTTGGATTACGTGCACTGTCTGCCTTCAGTTCCCCAGCAATATTGGCTTAATCGTTTGGCCAGTTCTAGTCAGATCTAGGAGAGGAATTGGCAGCTCAGAAGTGAAGATACCAAAGTTCTTGAAGGTTTCGTGGACACAGGGAGATGGTGAAGTAGGGAGAACTTAACCTGATTCCCTGTGATCATGACCATTGGCTAGCTTTATACACAGTTGGCACTAACCACAATTGCATTTGTTCCTGAGCTTGTAGTTGGAAATGGAGCCGTGGATATTGTAGTAGGAAAAGAGTGTATTTGCACAAAAGGAGTAAATCTGCTGACACCGTACATCCAACCTGGCCGTGTTCCTGTGGCACCTGCTCCAGGTGACCCTGCCTTGGCAGGGCAGTTGGACTGGATGATCTGCAGAGGTCACTTCTAACCCTGAGTGATTCTGTGAGCTCTGCCGTGTGCCCACACAGTCTGGCTGCTGGTTCATAGAATCCTGGAATGGTTTGGATTGGAAGGGACCTTAAAGGCCCCACATTCCAAGCCCTTGCCAAGGGCAGGAATGCCATGCTGTGAGGTCTCATTTGCATATGAAGGATCAGAAGAAACCCACCTTCCCACACCACCTCTGATTTTGCAACGTGGAGAAGGATTTGAAGCAGCTGAGATCATTTCCAGCCGAGGGGAAAGAGCACAGGGTTGAAGGGCTGATGTCTTTTCCACATCTCAGCTTCAAAGCTTTTGTTTGGGAACATGGCACAGATCTATTAGCAAGCAAACAGACACAGAAGCCTGAAACTCTCTCTCAATTAATTCAATTTTCCAGGTATGAGAAGCCTTCAGTCCCTGAGGAATGCACAAACACCGAGAGCCTCTACCCAGAGCAAAAGATCCCCCCACCTCCCCTGGCTAGGGAGCATTGTTTGGGATCTGCCCTAATCCCAACATTGCACAGGCAGCCTTTGTGAGGTCCCAGGTTGTCAGAGGAAGGCTCATGGAGCAGGAGAAGATGTCGTGGCTAG
The DNA here is from genome assembly GCA_013398115.1 of Falcunculus frontatus. NCBI lineage: Eukaryota > Metazoa > Chordata > Aves > Passeriformes > Falcunculus > Falcunculus frontatus. The sequence goes on along the minus strand of VZRV01000997.1, from coordinate 643,611 downwards.
AGGAGATGACGTTTCTCAAGGAGAAACCGCAAGACAGGCAGTTTGCTCAAACCCCTTTTCTTTTTTTCTTTCTTTCTTTTTTTTCCCCCTTTAATTAATCATTCCAGTCACTGCTTGTTTTGAAGAAACTTATTTTTGGCTGTGGCAGTGGGATTTGCCTCCCGCTGCTACGCCCAGGGGGGAGAGAAACAGCCAAACTTCTCTGCAAATCTACTCAAAACCATTCAGCTGAAATCAGAGAAGGCTCCTCACTGCCTTTAAAAGAAAAAACAGGGTAAAACCTCACCGTTCTCTGGGTTCACGTGTAGACTGTCCCAAGACAGAAAGTGCAACTGTTAACTTCCCAACTCTCACAAGAAGGTAGTTTGATGTGAAACAAGAAATAGACCTTCTAAGAATAATCAGATTAAATAATCAACGTTGCTTTTGCTGTCCTCTCAGTTCATCACTCTTCCTCCCTGAAGCAAACCCTCAAGTTTCATAGAAGTGGCTCCCAAGATCATGACCCCTTTCTTTAGAAAACCATTCTCTAAGCTGATATTTGGCTTTTTAGGATACTCAGAAACCTGGCAAACCTTTCTTATTTTTCCTTTAGGACCCAGATTTTGGATGTTTTCTATAACTCCATTTAGCATCTGCTACAAATGGCGACGCACAAGTGGGGTACTGAGGGAAATAGGGGGGCTGCTGGTGCAGAAAGCCGGACGTACAACCTCCTCATCTCCCTTTGCGCAGCCTGCCCATGCCCTGCGCGTTTATTAATTAAACTAATTTAATCCTTTGACGCGATCCCCTCTGTGCCCGCACAGCCTCGCACCCCCCCCCCCGCTTTGGTACAATCCCCCCCGCCCGCTGTACCTTGGCACGGC
>VZRV01000997.1:585726-642668 GCA_013398115.1 Falcunculus frontatus | reverse complement strand
CCGCCGCCGAGCGCGGGCGCGGTGGGGCGCGGGAGGGCGGGCGAAGCGAGCGCCATGTGGCGCACGGGGGAAAGGCCGCGGCCATGTTACGGGGGACGCGCTCGCTTTTCCCCTCACGCCCCCCCACCCCCTGCGCTCGGTGAGGGGGAGGGGAGCCACGCCCCCGCCGGTGGCCCCTGTGGACACGCCCCCTTCGGCCGAGGCCACGCCCCCTCCCCGGGGAGCCCCGCTGCGCGAGCCGCTCGGGTCACGCCCCTTTACGCGTGGGGGCGTGGCCTGGCGGGCGCGTTCCCACGCGTGTCGCAGTGGGGAGGGCGTGGGGGCAGGGTCCCTTTGGGGTCTTGTGCTCGGGTGCTGTCTGGGGTATAGTCTCTCCTTTTGGGGTCTAGGCCTCCCCACCGCCTGTGCGAGCCCCCTCTCCTTCGGGCTGTGCCACAGCCCCTCCCGGTGTGAGGTGTGGACCCCATTTTGGTTCATGCTCCCCTGTGTAGGCCCCCCGCCTTGGGTCTCGTACCCCCTCGTTTGTGGGATGTGGGCCCCATTTTGGTTCATGTCCCCCCACTGTAGCCCTCCCCACTTTTGGGTTGTGTACCCTTCCCCCCTGGGTGAAATAAAAGAGCCTTTTGGGTCACGGCCCTTCCCCTGTTTGGACCCCGACTTTGGGTTGTGGTTCCCCCCTCACGCCCCATCCCGGTGTGAGATGTGGATCCCCTTTGGGTCGTGCCCCTCCCCATAACATGGCTTGTGTGCTCCCCTTTTGGATCAGCACCCCTATGGAATGCAGGAACCCCCTCCCTGGGGTTGTGCCCCCCCCCCTTAGCATGGGAAATGTCCTCCCCACCCCGCAGCAGGGGAGCCACTTTTGTGTCCCAGTATCTGCAGCCTCTGCTCTGCACTCTGTGTGTTCTTCGCACAGAGTGAAGAGGGGGGGTTTCACACTCCCTGCCGTGGGCTTCAAAACGCCCTGGCTGGGATTGTTTTCGAGCTGGAGCTTTAGTTTATCATGGAAGCACGATTCGCTCTCGCGGGTGACCTGACACAGCCCAGCTTCTCCTGGGGCCTCTGCGAGCACAACGTGCTGCTGTTTCTTCATCCCCTTTGAGGTGTGGATGGTTGGGTCCCCCGGCAGTGCTGCCCCTCTGAAGCCTTGGATAGGTGTGGATACTTGTGCATCCCAGAGTGGAAGGAGGAATTCCAAGGCTGACCGTGCTTTGTGGAGCGAGCCATGTTTTGTTGTGGTCGAGCCATTTTGGCGTTGTCTCGTGCTGCGTGTGTGAGTGATAGACAATACAGACAAAGCAAGGGGTGCTAAAGGAATCCTTTCGTGCAAGGAGCAGTTACGTACCAGGAAAAGCACATGTGTCCAAAGGTATTAAAATGAGTTCAAATCATGATTTTTTCTACTAAATGAGTAAAGCTTGGCAGTAAATTACACCCACTTTCCCCCCATTCCTCATCTACTGACCAGTCAAGCACCTGAGTGTCTCCTCTGTATTTAGTGATGTTCAAACATGAGGTTCTTTTTCTTTTGAGGATAGTAGTGAGAAGCAGTACTGCTTCTTTATATGAATTACTTCATAAGAGAACCTCAGTTTTCAAGTGTACACAGCAGATTGTTCTATCTTAAGAGGAATAAACCCCCTGAGTAGTGCAAGGTGATTAGGCTGCCATGTCCCACTTCATCAACAGGAAATTTTTCCATAAACTTTTTAAACATTCAAAAAAACAAAAAAAAAAGTCAGCATAGGAATTTCCAGAATAAACTGTTATTTCCAAAAATCCTTACAGACTCTTATCCCCACTGAGCCCACGAAAATAAATTGATCAGAAGTATGTAAAAGGTCCAGCAGAGGATGTAGAAAAATGTATAAATAAAGGAAATTCCTCTGACTATGTGTTTTCATATTTTACGGGCTCCTTATCTGGTTGCTTTCAATTTTTTCACGAAATGTTGTGGTTTGGTGGAAGTTTGTTAAGGAGAAGCTAAGGAGATTAAATGTAGTTCTTAAATTTATAGCTAGTTACATCCTTACTCAAGAATTTTCTGATACAACCATTAAAATTCTTTAATTAGCAGCATTAATGGAATATAAATGTTAGAGTTAAACCGCAACCATGTTTCATTCTGTGGTTACCTATTTAATCGTTACCTTTGTGATCATTTAAATGGAAACTGTGTAAAAATTTCACCTTATCCCTTAAAAACAAACTCAAATTGCACATCTACGTTGGGTTTTTAATTGCTTTTCAGTATGAAAAAGTGATGAAATATTTGTGTAGCAGTGCAAAAGGAGGAGAAATTCACATCTAAGTGAAACTGCTTTATAGGACGTGAAATTTAACCTCATTTCATTTCTCGTTAGCTTTTGGTAAATTTATGTTACAAAAGATGAAATTTGATACTTTTTGTTGGTTTGAGGAGATATTTTACCATGAAAATTGCTTGAGTATCTCGGGTGATAACCCCCCCCCCCACCCCCCCCATCTCACATCCATCACCTCAGGTGGTGCCCTCATCAAACCTCTGGTTAAGTGTCTGTGTAACCACTGGCAGGATTGGATTTATAACCTGCTGAGGGAGGTATAATGAGCAGATCCAGCAATTTGATGAGTGTTTTGATTGGAAAATGGTTGCAGTCCTTTATGACATTTACCCTGCCTTGTAATTAATTCTGTGTCAGCATTTTAGGCAATTCTGGGTATAGAGGCTGGAGAATGAGGGGGAAAGGGCGAAATTGGCAATGAGAAGGTCTTGATAGATTTTATTAGACCGTGGCACAAGAGTATACAAATTCTTGAAGCAGTTAGAAAAGAAAAATTACAGGACTTACCCCGATTGTTTGGATTTTGACAAGAAGGAGGGAATTTCAAGCAGATTGAGGCTCCTGCCTAGGAAGTGAGACGGATGGAACCTGAGCAGTGCAGAGGCTGGAAGGGCAGAGAGGAGAATGGGATGCGAGGAGCCTCTGCAGAGCTGGAATTGGGATGGATGTGAGGCTGATGGAGCAGCGTGTGTGTGTTCTGTGTGCCTGCATCTGTCGCGTGCTGGGGAGCTCTCAGTTGGGTTTTTCCTGTGGCAGTATGAGCAAAGGGAAGTGTCATGGCTCTTCCATCCCTGATTTTTCATCTCACATTCTGCCTGTGTTTGTGCCCTTTACCTCGGCAGAGCTTTCTTAGAGCATCCCAAAAAGGAGTTCAGCTGCACTGACCTATTTAGCTTTGCTTGATTAATTAAGCTGCTGCATTCTGCTCATTGATGATGGCACTGTACTCGATAGCCATTAGAGGGGTTGTACAGTTCCGCGTATTTGAAAAGACTCCTTGAAAACAGAATTCAGATCCTTCAGAAGGGACATTTCCAAGTGGCTGTAAATGTGTTGTGTCCCCCACACCCTGTGCTGCCGTCATTCCAGTCTTAACATCTTCTCTTTTGTTAATAAAGAGGAAGCTTCAAGGAAAGTAGTTGCAATATCCGGTGTATTTTAACTTTTCTCCCTCTCCCCAAATTTTCTCCTCTTATAGTAAGTAGAGACTAAAATGTTCACTGGAAATTCTCAGTATGACTTATTTCTTTTTCTAGATTCTGGAAGTTACAGTCAGTCTGGGGGCCAGCAGAGGTATGTGAGGATTTTTGTTTTGCTCTTACCAATTACATCTGCAAAATAAAAGACCATTTAGTATTCCCAGCATGATGACTGATTATTCAGGATAGAGTATTGATATGTTTTTAGAGTTAAGGATGCAGAAAGCTTGCACCTGGGCCTTTATCAAGATGTCTTATAAAACAAGAGAAAACATTCCTGAAGAGAAGACAATAATCAGGTGTAAATTGGAATTATATCTTGTAAGAACTTCTGAAATGTCATGAATATAGAGAAATACTTTTCATGTGACTGCCTTAAGCTGTTCACTAAGATTTTAGTCAAAGGTTATTATATTTATTACATGGCCCAAGGCTGCAGGGCATGTTTTAATCAGTGAGACAAATGTTTTTATGGAAGTATAAAAATCGTAGCTAATGCTGCCTGTGCTAATGAAAATCATAAGGTTCTGTGCATGTAGCACTGCCTGAGTTTGGGTTTGTATCTAAATATGATAAGTTTCACCACGTGGTTCTTCTGTCACTTCATGAAGGCTTAAAGTGGCAGAATAATGAGTAAGTATAATATAAAATTACAGCAAACCCAGGTTTCATGTACTTTATGCTTAAAACACAGCAGAAATTAAAATAAGCTCTTCGGGCTTCTGACAGTCAACCATTAATTCGTTGATGCAGTTTTAATGTGCCTGGAACTGCAGTATTTGGATTAAACACCTATTTTGGAATGAAGAGAAACTTTAGAGATGCCAGAAATACACTTTCCAATGTGTATGGAAGGCACTCTTAGCATTTCCTAAACACATTTTTCTCTTCCAGCTACTCGTCCTATGGCAATCAGAGCAGTCAGAATTATGGACAAGGACAGGTATGTTGAAAAAAACATTGTGGCTTTCAAAGCAGATGTTCCTTGAGTGAAAATAATTGTTCCTGGGCCAGGAAGAATTCCAGTCTCAGCTGTGCTTGATGTTTGCAGTTGTGTCTAGCCAAGGAAAACTGTAATTACCTGCTATGGAAGTTACACTTATTTGAGTACATTCTTGAAATTACAGGGATATTCTGGTTATGGGCAGAGTGGAGACAATTCCTCCTATGGACAGAACTATGGAAGCTATCATGGGAACTATGGACAAAATCAATCAGGTTTGGCTAGCTTGTTACATTCATTGGCAGTACTTAAAAGGTGAATATTGACTAAAAATTCTTTTCCTCGATTTCCAGGTTATGGACAAGATTCCCAGGGATATGATGATGAATCCAATTATGAAAATCAGAATCAGAGCTCATATAACCAGCAGTCCTATGGCAGCCAGGGGCAGCAGAAGGGGTCATCTAGAGGGTAAGGAAGCTGAGTTTACCAGTATCTATTTAAAATATTGTCTAGTAGTTGTACATTCTTAAGTAGAGCTATAACAAATTTCCTGTTAATGTTGCTGAGAAAAAGAACAATGTTTGAAAATCCACGTCCTTGAAACATTTTTAATGTCTGAAAGACAGAAGGTACAGGAGGAATATTTCTTTATATAGGAAGGGTGAGTGTAGTTGTTCTGGAGTCAAGCTGTACGGGGACATACATTTTAGAAAGTCTTTGGATAGTGGCTACAATGAAGAATGGACTTGGTAGAGTGTTTTGATTAGCAGAAAGACCTATCAAATACCTCTCCAGTCACATTCTTTTGTATAAACTTACAGTGCTCTTTTATTAACTTCAAATAAGCTGCTAGCAAGGAAAGTCTTAGCTGCTCTCAGATTGCAGGCTGCTTATCTGGCTCAGAATGCCTTTTCTTGAAAAAGAAAGGATTCAAAAATGTCATTTAGGAAATATATTTAGGTTTTCCAACTAAGTAGAGTTCTCAGAATATCGTGGGTTTATATCCTCATCAGTAAAATTAAATGTGCACATGCATTCTGCACTCTAATTCTGCAGTCTGTGCTATTGCAAATGTATTTTACTTGTGATGTCGTATTGGATTCAATTTCAGGAACCTTAATGATACAACTTTGAAAGTATGTCGGAAAATAACAACCTAACTTCCCATAATGACTTAAAAGGCCACTTTAGTGCTAGAATACTTTCACTGTCTGCTTTACAAGCTTTGTGCCTCCACTCCGAGGTTACTGCTTGTGTTAGAGCTTTACTGAGGCTCACGTGACCTCTTTTAAATACTCTGTTGAGTACTAAACCTCATTCTTGTGTCCAAGGTCCAAATGGTTTTGTATTTTTTGCAAGGTGATAAAACAATCTGGACTTGAGCAAACCTCTACTTGGTTTCTGGTTTTGTAGTTCTTACTGTAAAACATTTTACTATTAAAAAATATCCTAATCTGCCAGCAATAGGTGCTTTCACTCAGATGTCGTTTTTGCTTCCATAACAAAGGCAGGTACACAGTTAAGTTTTGTTTTGCTTTGTTTTCTGAGCATTTATTAGAGCTGTACAAAGGTAGTAATGTAGTTTTTAACTCTGTAGACGTCCAGTAGAATAAAAATGCAGCACGTAGGTTCCCCAGCGGGTTGTTTGTGATCTAGAAAACGAAGAAAAGACCTTGAAGGGAAAATCCTCAATGTATGGTTGTAACAAATAAGGAGAAACTGAGAAATTAAATGATAGCAGCTTTGAAAAGGGTGGCCGCAAAACTGTAGCTGTCATATCCTAGGGGAGGGAGAGGAAGACAGCAAATAGTGGGTGCTTTCAACAATGCTTCCTTTGTTGGTAAAGGTGCAAAGGCTAAAGCAGAGCTGACTTTTTTGAAGTGAAGATAATAAAAAAAATCTTTACAAGCTGTTTACCACTGGGATTAGCAAGGTCAAAGCTGAGATCTAGGCTAGAAGTGGGAGAGAGCAGATTAGATGGTATTTACACAGATGGGATATTTTGGGATTGGTTAGACCCAACGCACTGGGTCTGAAAGTGCTTTGAAAAGCTGGTGGAAACTTTCTGTAGGCTCTTGTATTTCTTTTCCCTTTTTCTGAGATACTTTCACTAGCAAGCAGGATTGCCAAAGGCTGGAGAGTGGCAGATCTAGTGCCTCATCTTTTGAAAAAGGAGGGAAGCAGGGAGGGGAAAGAGAAGAAAGGGTGGCAGAGGTCAGAGATTATTTCCAGTTACTGAAGAAATAAGACAGCTAAGACCCAACTAAGTACCTGGGGGAAAACAAAGGAATGAGTAACAGCCAGTGTTCCCTGGATGCAATTTATTTCTCATAAATCTATATTATGCCTTGCCATGAAAGGCTAAGCCAGCTGGAACTATTCTCTCATATATCTAGATTTTCAAAATACTTTAGTTTCTACTTCAGATGCTGAAGTAGCTTAGGCAAATGTGTTGTAGGTGAGATTCCCTTGTGGTTGCTATAAAGTTATTAATCTTCATCATAGAGAAGATTTATGACTCCTTCTTGGAATGTAGAGCTGCATTGTGTTGGAATATCCTGGATGTGATACTGGTCAGTGTTTCTGATGAAGGTTGCTGGGATAGTGTAGATGGCACTGAAGTGAGAAGAACCATAGGTATGTTACAGGCCACCATAACAATTAGAAAAATTCTTGATAAATTGTAGAATGCCCAGAAGAAGAGAGGTTGCAATTCAGTAAAAGCAAAATTTTATTATTTTGGGATTTTTTAGGCATCAAGTCTCAGCTGCACTGTACAACATGAGCACTGAGGCTCTGCCCTGCGGGTCCAGAAGGAAGGATTTGGTGTTTAGCAGGTCATGGGTTCTCCATCAGCCATTGATGGTACTGGGGAGAGGGGGAAAGCAGGTGCTGGACTGGGATATGTGAAAGGAGTGGTGTTGTTAAGTAATGTAATGAGGTAACTGCCTTTAGGAAATTTTAGCAATGTCATGAATTTTCAGCCGTTATTTTGCTCTCTATTTTGTGAACGTTTAGCTATTAATTCAAATTCTGTTTGTTTTAAGTGGAAGAGGCTCTTATGAACAAAAGTCAAACTATGGTCAGCACCAAAGCTCTTATGACCAGCAGTCAAGCTATGGACAAAACCAAGACTCTTATGACCAGCAGTCGAGCTCATATGACCAGCAGTCAAGCTATGGCCACCAGGGCTCATATGACCAGCAGTCGGGCTACGGCCACCAGAGCTCATATGACCAAAAGTCAGGCTATAACCAGCACCAAAGCTCATATGGCCACTCCCAGCAATCCTACCAGTCTCAGAAGGGAAGCTATAGCCACAACAGCCAAGGTAAAATTCCCAGCTTGAATTCAGTATTGGCTAATAAAATTGAGCAGAAGCACTGTGAAATGGTTGGATTTTCTTCTGCAAGCAGTTGGTTTGATGAATAGTTAAACTCTTTTCCATGTTGATGTTCGTGGGAGATGTTCTATTTGTTAAGACTTTCAAAACATTATGGGGAGATTAAAACCTCTTGGGGCCCCAAAATGGTTGCATTTATGTGTGTTAGAACAGCCTTGCAGAGTCTCTGTCCATGAGTTCTGCAAATTCTAGATGGAATTTTCTTCCAAAGCTATTTTGAACTCTCTTCCTGCATGAGGGTGACATGTCTTGATCAGTCATGAAGAGCTTTTGCACTTCACATTCCAGCTTTACGCTGTGTAGGTGAATTGTGAGATAGAAGGAGAAGTTTAAGATGAAGCCTTTTTTTGCATTAACTTCTCACCAGCATCACAACCCACTCTGTTTATCCTTGTTCTGTCTTCACTGATGTCTTTTGCAAACTGGGAGGGCTGTATGGAAGTCAAATGGAAAGCATATTTTGGACAATACGTGTTTAAGGTTTGGAAAATGGAGTGTAATTACAGAGTGTTTTTGCATTCTGATATACTTAGTGACCCTGGAAGCCAAGGGAGATAATGGAGCAAAGTTTGGTTGGTTTTCCTTTTTTCCTTTGTGGCACAGAGAATTTCAGAGAGATTGAGGAGTTGATACTTTTCAGATGTAAGTGGCAGAGTTAATGAAGGGAAGGTGGGAATTACAGGGTGTGAATTTTCACTGTGCTGCACTTTGCACTACAATTGACTCGTGTTTGGTTTGACTCATTCTCCCAGATGATCGCCGTGAAAAGAGCAGGTATGGAGAAGATAATAGAGGATATGGCGGGTCACAGGGAGGAGGTAGAGGGGGATATGACATGGATGGAAGAGGTCATATGTCTGGATATAGGTAAGTGATCTCATTCCAGTGCCTGCACTTCCTTACCCTTGTTTCCTATTATTTAGCTGGCTTTCATTTTTGTTTATTATATGTCTATTCCTAAGGTGGTTCAGATTTAGATTTCCAAAACTGGAAGGTTTCTAAAATTAAACCTTTCTGCACTGCACAGAAATGGGTTTTGCCTAAGGGGGCAGCTTTTAGATTCACATAGATTGAGACCAAGCATTTGATTGTTGTGACAGAGCTGCCTTTTATTTGCATGAGTTGCAATACAAAAAATGCCCCAGCCCATCACTTGTTTTCAGTGACAAGAAAACCAACAGCCAGTGATTGAGAATTATTTATAAAATTCATAGCTGAAGTAGCTCACATTTTACCAGGGAAGTATTTTGACCTTGCAATAATAGGAATAATTTAGTAGTAACATGACTTGTTCTTTGCTGCTTTTTTTCAGTTTTAAACTTCTATTAAAATACGCATCTTTTATTATTGATTTATTTGTCAGTCTAAACACGTTTATTTTGGGTAGATCTGAAATACTAACAATGCTGTCACCCCTTTCCCCATTGCCTTAGGCCTTGTACTGTCACAAAAATTTATGCACATATTTAATTCTGTGCTTGCAGATGATTTCATGCAGAGGTCTGCGGTTGGGACCTTGGCTTTCAAGCCTATTGAATTAAACATATGACGTATTATTTATTAATAACTCTCACAACTGGCTCCCCTTTGTGTCCCTCTGAGTGGTTGGGGGTGCAGAGGGCTCACTGATGCAGGGCAAGAATATTGAAGCTTCCAGAGAGCTTTGAGGTGTTGCTTGTCAGCACCACTTAACCCTTCAAAAGGCTGCACAGCTCTGGGTTATTCCTAAATTCCAGATGAAAAACTATAATTAAACAGTGTTTTCTGTTGGAACTGATCTGATTTAAATAAAATAATCCAATACTTGGTTACTTTTAAAGGTATTTATTTTAAATCATATCTAAAATCTATCTGCTTTTGAGATGCTCCCAAATTGTACTTAAAGGCTTGTTTATAGTGATGTAGGAGGATCTTACCTCTTCTAATTAGGTGTGGTAGCACAATTAGAAAAGCATATTAGTGTTATTTTATGTTTGCTGGGGTTTTATATAATATAAACTAAACGCATATTTTTCTGTAATAGTTTTTATAATAAACATAAATTTATATACTATAAATAAACATAAATATGTATAACAAAGAATTCTATAATATATGGTACCTCACAAAAAACAAAAATAAAAAGCAAAATAATTTCTAAGTTAATTTTAATTTTCAGTTTAAATTGAACTTCCTTTTTAAATTAGATTTTCTTTGTGGATGAGGATTTTCCATATTCCTGTGATAAAAACTGGTTTTTTTTAAAAACTTTCTAGCCGAGCCCTTTTCAACAGTAGCAATGAATGTGAGCTTCAAAAAACATACTGCTGATAGATTTTTGTCACTTTGAAACAAACTTGGGTCTTTGCAAGATAAAGTCAAATGAATTAACGTCTGTGAAAATAAAGCCTCTTGCCATATTTTTCCAAAATGTGAGTAGACTTTTGCTCACACATCCATGTAGATCATGGTGCTTCAGTGAGCTGGGAAGCCAAAAGAAAGGAAAGAGAGGAAGTGAATGAAGAAGTGGAGGAAAATACAGGGAAGTGGGAAAGCATTTATTAGGAATTCTGTCTGCTTCTGTTAAGTGATGTTGGCTTTAATGGTATTTTTTGTTGGAATTTTCTGGAACTACATTGTCATATATCTTTATTCAGTCTTTTTGCATAATTGTGACAGAGGATTCTGCTTCTGACATACTTATTTTACCAGACATGCTTATTAGAAAGGTCTAAAAGATTAAATTAAATAACAAACTCTATAATGAAGGGGAAAATAACTTGTAATAAGGTAAGAAATAATGTTTAGTCCTGTGAAAATGTGGGGTTTAAGGGGTTTTTGGGGGGGTTATATTCTTGGGTTTCTCTTATTTATTGGGAAAAAAAATATATCTAAGAATATCAGGTTGATCTTCAGTAGCCACTGTTTTCTGTTGTTCTGGTGCCATTTTAATGCTAAACTGTGAAAATTCCATAGCCATCAGGAAATAATCTAAAAATCTTGTCTGCACAGATACTTTAATGATGCTGTAATCACAGAATCCCAGAATGGTTTTGGGTTGGAAAGGACCTTAAAAATCATCTTGTTCTACCCCCTGCCACAAGCAGGGGCACCTTCCACTAGACCAGGGTGCTCAGAGCTCTATCCAGCCTGGCCTTGAACACTTCCAGGGATGGAATAATAATGTAGGCTTTAACTTCTGTAGTGGTTAGAAAATAACATGTAAATAAGTTACATCAGGGCAAAAAAAATTTGCTCCTTGATTTTACAAACGAATTAATATCAAATGTGAGACCATAAAGAATTATTAGCTAATAATAAAAATTCTTCCTTGACTGACATTTAGACACAGAGAGAACTTGATGCAGTTTTTTAGAGGTATAGTTTTATTCTGACAGCTAGAAGGACTTCGACATGTGCTATACTTTATAGTCTCAGGCCTCATTTTTCTTTTGTGCCTGTGCAAAGTCACCCAGCACTGAGAAGAAAATAATCTTTTGAGAAATTCCTGTTCAGATTTCTTAGCTGATATTAGTCCGATAGAGAACACACATTTTGTCATGTGTCAGAAGTTTACATTTTAGTTTAAATAACTCAGGGTTTCAGAATTACCCTTGAGATTTTTTTAATGGTCTTGAATTCCATCTTCTGGGATTTTAGTAGAATTTCCCCACCCTTTTGTTTTGAAGCTTGAAAAATTCATGATCTCACTACTTTTTATTCTGGCTAAGAAGTAAAATATTTCCTTTTTTTCCATAGTAGAAGAGAGTAATCTTTTAGTTAGAAAGCAGGAGCAGGAGGTCTTGAGAATGCAACGTTTTACTCCAAGTTGTTCACCCAAGCTTTTTAGAGTCCTCATCTGAAAAACAAGGAATTAATGGTTACTGTGGTTGTGGGACTGAATTGTTTTGGTTAAGGCTGTAAGTGGGAAACACAGGAGTGAACAAAGCAGGTGAGAGAAGCTTTGCTTTTGGCTCTGCTCATACAGACTTTCCTGGTGGTGCTACAGAGATGCAGTTTAGAAAGGATTTGCCATTGTGTTAGGATTTGTCATAGAAATCCTGACTTTGCTCAGCATAGATTATTTTTTATCTCTTGTGCAGATATATGGTGATCTACTATAAACAAAAGCTACCTATGTAGCTTAATTGTTGTATCAGCTATTAGGAGTGTGATAGAAAGAAACTACAGCTTAGTGCAGATGTTTTTTACACGTTTGTGGTTTGTGTTCAGAATTAACATTTTGACTTGTAGATATGCTTGAGCTTAGCCTTACAGAGTCTTTGGAAAAATGTGAACAGAAGCAATAAATATAAGCAAGGGAAAAAAACCCTTGCTTAAGGGCTTTTTTTTAAAAAGCCATCTGTCAGTGACTGTTGTTGCACTAAATACTCCTTTCTTGTTTGTAAAATACACTCTTAGGTGTTATGGACACACTTGGTGATACATGTTGGAGGCTGAAATTTGGTCCCTGAATTCTTAGTGCTGCTTCTGCCAGTATCTGATCACTTTATAAACCTGCATTTCTTGTATGTTGAGCTCCCCATATACCTGTACTTTAAATTAAAGAGCTATTCCCAGCTGGATTAAGCAATATCCAGATGAAGTTCAGTTACAGTCAAGTAGATGATGATAAATCTATGACTGAATATAGGAGAAAAGAACATCTGAGGACTTCTCTTTCATAGCAGCAAGTTCACACACTGAGTAGGGCCTGGTCACATTCTGGCTGCCTGCAGTTCAGCCTCTTATTTATTATCTTAGTTGGTGGCACTGCTGAATTTTAACTGCCTGTTCATGTTTCTGACATAAGATATTAAGACTCCAGAATCCATCTGGTCACCCATCTCTCAGGTCTGTGTGCAGGCCTGGTAAAGCAATGGGCTGTGAAATGCTGCAGCTGTATTTCCACATGTTTTATGACAGTAATTTGGGAACTAATTCAGTTGCTGAGGTTGAATTTTGGGTCTCTGTGAGGGGTAAATCCGAGACTGTGGCATCAGCTGCTTGCAATTTCTGTTTGTGACTTGCTGCAGGATATCTGCCTGATTCCAGGGAATCTTGGGTAGCTTTGCCCAGCAATTGCAGGAAGGTAACAAACTGCAGCTTCATAAATCACGTCAAATGCCACTTAAAAATGTAGGAAGGCATTAATCCATCATCAAAGGTATCTATCAGTAGATTGCTACAGATTTCTGTCAGGTTGGTCATGGGAGACTAAGCAGAAGATAACATGCTGAAGCATACTTGGGTAAAAACGTATTTCTATAGGCATTAATTAAAAAAATTATTTTAAAATTATTGATTGCACTTGTTAGTGCAGGGTGCAGAACTACTGTATCACACATTTAGGAATTGACATTGGACTTTGTTTATTTATTCAACTCCTACTCCTCAGGATCATGGTGCACACATTTTCACCCCAGCAACCTACAAAACCCTCACTTCCAGCAAAATCCTGGATGTGTTGACACAAACTTACTTTTTGTAAGTTTTTAGATTGTTGGGCTTTTCTAACTGCCATACACTTCCACATCAGAAAACCTGTTTGTTCTGGATATTGCTGTCCTGATGAGCTGGCACCATAATCTGGGGTTGGGAAATTTTCATAACATTTAGATGGTTGATATTATTCACTGTTGTTATTTCTGAGTTAAAATTCCAGAAAAACAGGCATCCTACTAAAAATTGTTGTGTCATAATGAAGTGTTATTTTTTAGCTGAAGTGAATTGGAGGTGGCTGAAAGGTATTTACAGTAAATTTTATCATCACCATTGTGTTTTTAATCATCAGTCCTTGAAAACAGACAGCCTTGAGTAAAGACCAGCACTGATGCTGCATATAAAATCTTTAATGAGCAGAGTGAATTAATGAATAAATGACACTGCAATTTAGCATTCAGATTTCTTCTGTGGAACAGCAATAAAATCTGCAGCAAAAATTTATTTTAAGAGAAGTCCCAGTAAAAGTGATATTATCTGTCATGCCAAACTGTCCCAGAATGTCAGTCACCCTCCAAAGAGTGTCTCCTAATCCAGGTTTGATAATAACCTGTTGGAACCTTGTTTGGTCCTCACTTTGGGCGGATTTTCTCTCGTAAACCTTAAGTGTCAGCAGTTTCCATTCATGACTTTGCATTTGCTGTAACAGATGGACAGAGTGCCAAAGAAATTACTCCCTAATTTTACTTCATTGCCTTTTGCTGAGTGTGCTTGTATGCCCTGTTTGGACTCTGATGTGTGAGCAGACAGATGGAATTAACACCTGGAGCGATTTCTAGTCATAAAGTGCTTTGGTGAAGAGGCACGGTAGCTCCAGAGACTGGAGATACTTCGCTGCATCAGATTTTGAGCTTGCACTGCCTTTATCATACTGAGAAAGCTCTTGGGATTAGGTGATCCTGCCTAATTTTGAGGTGGCAGCTGTGTCCCCCACGACGAGGAGGACAAGCAGGCAGTTGTACGTGGCAGTATGAGATAGTCCTCCTGACATTTGGTTATTGACTTTCTAAAAAAATCCAGTGGTTGTATTTTTTCCTGAAGGCTCTGAATATTGATTATCTTGTGTTCATAACATGGATGCAATATAAAATGCTGTTGTGAAAAATCCTTCCAGTACAAACCTTTCTAGTGAAAAAAGAGTGAGGGTTTATTTTTGTGCACATAATTGGAGGCATAACAACCTGTTTTAAATCCCCTTCTAACCTTTGAAAATTGATGTGTGTATTCTCTTAACTTGGTCTACATTTTGTGCCACAGGTTTCAGAATGAATGAAATAAAACTTCACGGCCTCTGCTTTTGAAGCTCACATACACACACCTTCTCTGTAATGCCAAGTGCTGTAGTACAGTAGGTCCCCACAGACCCTTGCTCAGAGAATGGCTCATCCTGCTAATTCATCCCCTGTATTATAAATGCATAACAATGGAGATTAATTTTAGCTCTTTTGACTTCTAGGAAAGTACTAAAGTACTAATTATTCCAAAGTAGCAATTACATCTACAATTAAAGCCCACATTAATCTTCATGAAAATAAGGTTTTTGTTTAAACCCCAGTTTTGAATAGCTGTTATTTTGGCTGATGGGATGGGAGAAAGTATTGAACCAACCACATGTGTATGGGTTAGTTTAAAATACTCCTTAGGGCTTCTCTTCTCCAGTGCAGCACCCTGAGAGATTTTTTTTTCTTTGTAATTTAATCTTTGAACATGAATGAGTAGTGAGGAGAACGTAGAGATGGTGCTTTAGCTGCCAGACAGTAATTCTCAACTTGTCATCAGTTAACTGTAGATTGAGCCTTGGGCTCAGCACGTAGAGACTTAAGGAAGAAATCATTTCTTCAATTTTTCCTCTGCAGTGGTGGTGACCGTGGTGGCTTCAAAAATTATGGTGGTAAGTGCCGAGTATCCAAAAATGTTTCAGTGGAAATTCTTTATAAATCTAAAAGCCACCAATATCTTGTTACTATCTAGTAGAAGCATTATAGAGTTTTGGTGAGGCTGGTGTGTTCACGAGTTGTAATAGCCAAACTTGTAGCAATAAACTGGATTTCTACTTTGTCAAATTGCATGAAAGAATTTGTGGAGACAGTGACGTTCACCGGATTATTTTTTTTCTTTTCTTTTTTTAATTTTTGTTACAAATGCTTCTTAGAAAGGTACTAGAGGTAGAAAAAAAAAAAGTGGGAAACTGCTTGGTGATGTGACAACCAGCATTTGCAAGCAAACACCAGCACAGCATCAGTGTGGCAACTGCCACATGCTGCAAGTTAAAGAACACGTTAACGTCCTACAGACACCTTCTGTTGAACGTTTAAATCTAAATATTCTCTAAATCTCTGGTTAATGTCTTAGATCTTAGATGCATTGCATACATTCTTTATATATTTTCTTGTTGCTAAAAAAGTCACTTGAATGTGTTGTGCTAAAAATAGTCTTTTTTCTTTCTTTTTTTTTTTTGTCAAACCCGTATCATAGGTCAAAGGGATTATGGACCGAGATCAGATGCTGGTAAGGAAACAAGCAGTGAGTGGGAGTGGATTGTAGCTCTTAGGTCACTGCTTTTAAAATGTTTGTCTAGAAAGATGGATGTGGCTGCAATTCCCATGGCTCAAAAGAAAGCTTAGCTAAAGCATGCCTTCCTTGAAAGAAATGTATGTAATTAAAGTGCATGTGAATTTTTGGATGTTAATGCAGCAAGTAAGAATTTCCTGATGGACTTCAAATGTGCTTGAGCCAAGCAGCTGCTTTCACTGCTATCACACTTCTACTAAGCTTGTGTTATTTAAAACACACACTGCCCTGGTGGGTTGGGATGCCCAGCTGCATGGAAATTGGGTGTGAGGCAGGCAGCTGGTCAGCTGTCCAGTTGATGGTGTTAACCTCAAAATTAAGCTTCCTGCTCCTATTTCACACAAGATGTCTCTGGGATTTAAGGGTCTGCTACTGGGCAGCACAGACCTGAGCTCAAAATATTGCTGCTGTTGCTCCCACAAAAGCACATGGTGAATGTAGTTTAATTTTCCACAGATTCAGAGTCTGACAACTCTGATAACAACACCATCTTCGTGCAAGGACTCGGAGAGGACGTTTCAACAGATCAAGTGGCAGACTATTTCAAACAGATTGGTATCATAAAGGTATGTGAAATGAGAAATCATGGGTTAGAAGGAAGAGAACTGGTGGAGCTGGTGTGCTGGAAATGTACTGGTATCATTCAAGGCAGAGTTCTCTCTGAATCCCCAGCAGTTGTAGATAATATTTTATCTGGGTTCCCAGCTGACAGCTCATTTGTAAGCTGGCAGCACTAGCACCTTTCTCCTAGTGACATTTAGATTGCTTTGTGTCTCTTCTTCAGTCTTTATAGCCCTGACACTCTATCCATTGTGCCACCCTCATAACTGCAGCACGTGTGCCTCTGTTCTGTGGCTGCTGCTTCTGCTTCTGCAATTCTAAATTAGGGTTTTATGCACTTGACCTCATTTTTTTGTTAAAACTGGGCCCATCATTACTTCATGGAGAACAGCCAGTCAGTGTCCTTCAGTCAAATCCCTCTGTTTCTGCAGGCCAGCTCCAAGAGAATATTCTCACTAAAGATACTTACAGTGTTACAGTTTATGCTCTGAACTGATTTCACCAGTGTTCCTGCTATGCCAAGTGTACAACCTTTCTTTTCAGACCAACAAAAAGACTGGCAAACCCATGATAAATCTCTACACAGACAAGGATACTGGCAAACCAAAGGGAGAAGCCACGGTATCTTTTGATGACCCTCCTTCTGCTAAAGCAGCAATTGACTGGTTTGATGGTGGGTGAGAGTTACCTGTTCTTTTGGCTATTTATGAATGTAACAGGCAGTGGAAAAAGCAAATCAATTACTTTGTTGGGGGTCCAATGCTGCTGTTACTGTAGCTTTTGGCTTGGGGTTTTTTTGGTTTGTTTTGGGGATTCTGGGTTAGGGTTGTAGTTTGGTTTTTTTCTTAAACAAAGACCTATATTTCATGGTTTCTTGTGTGTGTTGGATCTCTCTCATTTCATTAAACAGCAGTTAGTGATTTAGACCAAAAATGTGCAATGGAAATGAGGGTTTGCTGCTGTATCTCAGTCACCCCTGCACAAGGTACAAGAGGTGATGTTTGTGTCACTTCTTGTTTAGACCAGCAGAGCTGTAATCTCTGTTAGCAGCTGGAGGGATTCCCTACAGTGTTGCATTGATATTTTTAGTGTTGTGGGAGCATTTTTAGAGTTTGGAATGGTTATGGCAATCTTGTACTGAGTGCTCTGTATATACACAGTGAAGAAGAAGGTTTTAAAATTATGGATTTATCCCAGAAATATATTGATGTAAAACTCCTCAGACTGCAGGAAATACAGTGACACTCTTGTAGTAGTAAATTTGAGGGGGTGAGGGAAAAGTGCCTCCTCCTGTCACCTTGTGTGCTCACAGAATTTTAGTGATATTGGGTAGAAACAAAAGGACATACTCTGCATCTGGTGTGAAATGATACTGCTTAAAAAAAATTGGCGTGTCATGCTTGTCTGATGTTTGCATTTGCTAATAAAATGCAAATTGACTTTTGTTTAAGAGGGTAAGGCAAATATGACTGTATTAGGCACATGTGCAGTGCTGTTTGTCTGTGATAAACATTGTATCTATGAAGAACCCACTCTTTGAAAACCATGAACTTTATTTAAATACGCTTGGGAATTAAGTTTTGGGCTGGCTATTGAGTCGTACAAAAGCCTTGTTGCCTTGGTGGAATTACAGACAGTTCAAACATCCAAACTACTTCCCCATGAACATGACCAAAAATCTTTTAAACATTCTTACATCTTAAAATTGCAACTTATGGATCTCATTTAAGCTAAAATATTTCTGGGTTTGTGGAGAGTTTAGCAAGTACCTCAGTGTTTCCATCTCACCTTTAGACCAGTGCTTTCACAACCAAGAGATTTACTGCAGCCTCCCTGTGTCTCAAGAGTTTTGTGTTCAGTCTGTGTGCAAATCACTTCTGCTCTGCTGGGCTTGCTGCTGTGTTGTTGGGAGCTGTATTGATCTCTTCTCTCCTCCCACAGGAAAAGAATTCAATGGCAATGTTATCAAAGTTTCTTTTGCAACCAGAAGACCTGAATTCATGAGAGGAGGTGGAGGTGGCGGGCGTCGAGGTGGGACTAAAATCTGTAGAATCCTTGTTTTTGCATAGTTAAATGCTTTTTCACTGTGATTGAGTTATTAAAGAGAAGTTGACTTTGAAGCAGTGATTCATCAAATATATGAGCCTTTGGGATTCTGCCAGGAAAGGGAGTAATAAGGATTGAACCCAGTTAAGTAAACTGAAATCTGTAATCTCTTCTGCACAGCACAGAATTTATGCTTTCCTTTAGAACTGGAAAGTCTCCAGATCTTGTCTCAGCCTTGCTTTTAAAGAGAGAGTGTAACAGTGATGTTGAGCTGTACCAGCCCCACATATATAGGGGGGAATTCCCAGTGAGTGTTTGCTTCTTACAGCAAAGCCTTGAGATTCTCTGTTTCCAGCTGGTATTAAGCAGGGTGCATAATTCAGCTGCTGCTGACTTGGAGTAGCAGTTAGATGTCTGATTCCTTTAATTAAGGACATATCAATCTCCCTGATTCTCTGCATACACAGTTTTGTCAGTAGTCCACTGGGTATTCATTACCATGTTCCAGGAATCAGGCTTTGGGCGGTGACTGTCAACAAATTCTAGTTCTGAAATCAGGCAGTTCTGTGGGCTGGTGAAAAAGGATTCTTCAGCAACTTCAGCTGGTATAAAAGTTCTTAATTTTGTGATGCAGAAAGCAAGAATGTTGTCCCTGTGCCTGTGTCGGAGGCATCCTGGGATTAATCCAGACAGACTTTTTTTACTGTTAAGTTTTTGTTCTGTGACTAAGTCTGGCCATAAGTGACTGATCTTATACCTTGTTAAATCTTTCTGAAATTTTATTAATGCATGTGGTGGGTTTATATTTACCCAGTGGCAATTCAGGCAGATCAGGTTTCCCTTTACTGCTGAAAAAGAATTTATAATAAATAATGGGAATATATTTGCATTAAACACTCCTTCCACCTGAAAAGTCTGTCTGTCACTTGGGGTCTGAAGGCAGTGACAGTCTTTGATACCTGTTTCTCACATGCAGTTCACAGAACTTAATTCTGATTATAATTTTGTCTGCAGGTTCACGAGGCGGCTATGGAAGAGGTGGGGGCTTCCAGGGTAGAAGTGGGGAACCCAAAAATGGTGATTGGGTTTGTCCTAACCCGTAAGTGTCATCTTAATTGGGCAGGGATGTTTCATGTGTGCTCTCATCTTCACAGCTCAGTCTGGGGGATCCTTGTCTGTTCCAGGTCCTGTGGCAACATGAACTTCGCTCGCAGGAATTCCTGCAACCAGTGCGGGGAGCCCAGACCAGAAGATTCACGTCCATCAGGAGGTGTGTAAAAACAGCTGCACCTCTTAAATGTTTAAATTGTTCCTATAATCTGCATCTTTCTGAAAAAGCTGATGTATTTCTGTATTTTTGCCCAGATTTCCGTGGGCGAGGCGGCTACGGAGGAGAGCGGGGCTATCGAGGGCGCGGCGGCCGAGGAGGGGACCGGGGAGGTGGCTATGGGGGCAAAATGGGAGGAAGGTAAGAGGAGCCTTTGCCCTTGCTTGGCTGTGAGATTGATAGGGACTGTGGGAAAAGGGTTGTTTATGTGTACAAGCACAACTGCCATGAAAATATTAACTACAGATGGGAGCTTCCGGAGAGAATCACTCGGTCTGCTGAGTTTTGTGAACGTTTCTGGATGAGGCTCTCTATAAACACAGAGCAGCACACAGACGTCATTGTAGAAATGTTTGACTGAAGGGACTATTTGTTATTTGCTTCATTTGTTACTTCCTTAGAACCTTTTCTTTCCCTTCCAGAAATGATTTCAGAAATGATCAACGCAACAGACCATACTGAAGACCACTGTGAATGTTTTGTTTGTCTTCTTGATGCGTTTGATAGTGAAATTGCCTGCAGCTTCACCCATGGCCTCTTTCGATAGTGGAATTGAGTGAAACTAGATTTTTATTTTGGTGGGAGGGACTGGGGTGGTTTGGGAGGATTTTTTTTTAAGCGAGACATTGAAATTTAATCCTAATTTCCACATTCTCCTCTTTTCTTCCCCCCCTTCCATACCTTTTCAACAGGCCCTAAGAAGGAAAAGGATAAACTGTAAAATATTGCCAAAATATGAAGTGTTTTGTAATACAACAATAAATGCTGATTGTTTTATTTGTGAAATCCTACTGTTTCACAATTACTTGAGTTGCATGCATTTCCTTACATATTCCCGGTGTTCCTGTGGTATGGCTTAAGCAGTAAATAGGCAGTTGTTTGGAATGGCACCGCAGCTTTGACCCAAGCTCTGTGTGTTCACAAAATCTGCAGTCAGGTCGGTGATGAGCCTCCTTGCTATCCATGTCCTCTATCCCAGACTTGCAGACTTGTCCCCTGCTCCTTTCCTGTTTCCCTCCTGTGGTGCCTCAGACCTGCTTTGGTTGCCCTGCACCCTGAGAGGAGCAGGCAGACAGTGGTGTGAGTGTGTTCTGCTGCTTCCAAGGAGCACAACAGCTCAAAATCCAAGGTGGGATGGCTTAAAAAAAAGGAATTTGCTACATTTTGCTGTACTTGCTGCTATTGGAATGTGGGTGATGGAAACAAGTGTGTGCAGCTGCTTCATCTTGGAGGTCAGATGCAGGTGAGGTTCAGTAGGTGCATTGTGAGCATTTGGGATTCAGCTCTGAAGCCAAGGGAGAGAAGAGAAGGGAGGTTAATGATCCCTCCTCCTCAGATAGGTCACTGCAGAGGTGAGCGACCTGAGAAGATGGCACTGCCCCAGTCAGCTCATGTCAGCGCTGCCTCTGCATCACAGGCCTTGGAGAACCTCTGGCTGTCCAGTGTTCCAGTGGGCAGCACTATAAATACAAGTACTTGGGGTCTGTAGTTAAAACTGGGCGTAGAGCTGGGCAATATCTCACTGAGAAATGAACAGAAATGGTTTTTGTTAAGGTTTATTAACCACCTTTCCAGCTTGGTGTGTAATCGTGGTCATGGTAATGAAGTTCAAATCAGCATTACTCAGGGCTGTAAATGTGGTAACTGTGCTGGGCCTTTTTCAAGTTTCTCCTGGAAAGCATCTGCTCTGTTAGGAAAGGCATTTATCGTGGATTGTGGACAGCTTGTTCCTCTTACAACAGTGGAATTAGAGGTATATGTGCACTAGTGACAGCATAAAATCCAGTGTATGGCATGTGAGGTTTGAGAAAGTTGATGAATTCAATATCTGTTGTTTTGGTGGCTTGGGAAAGTTTGAGGCTGATGGTTTTGAAGCTGGAGTTACTGTTTGGAGGGAAGAGGCTAGAGGGTGCTCTTGCCCACTGCTGTGCTGGCAGATGCAGGAATGGTGCCAGCTGGATGGATGGAAGGAAAGCAGGAATCAGCAGCTGAGAACAGCCTCTCTCCCTGCTGAGGTTTGTTCCCAAGCAGAGCTGTCACCTTGCACTGCACAAACAGCTCCTGAAGGTGCACCTGGAGCCCTCAGAGCCAAGCACAGAGTTGGGAATGGCTGAGCTGAGCTGAGGTGAGCTGAGCTGAGCAAAACCCAGGGCTGGTGCAGCATCACCTCTCTGCTCCCTCCAGTTCCCTGGTGGGGTTCTGGCTTTTTCCCTCCTGGAAAAGGGCTTGGAGGTTCAAACAGCTGGTGCTTCCAGTATTGGGAGCAGCAGTTGTAGCTGCCTTTAATGCCAACTTGACTTCCAGCCCTGCTTTCTCTCTCAGGCTAAGAGCACTTTCCTCTTCAGTCACTGCCCAGGATTACCAAGTAGACGAGTCTTCAAATGAGCCACAAAACTGGAGCTGTCACCACCTTCTCAGCTTTTCCAGCCTGGTAGTGATGCTTGTTTTGTTTATGTTCCGTTCTGCACTGGGGCAAAACAACCTGAGTTCTTGCATAGCTTTTAAGACACTTTCAGCTGCTGTTTGGTCTTTCAGAAAACCAGCAGGACAGAGAAACTGTACTGGCTTGATGGGTTGTTTTACTTGCCTGTGGTGCAGTGAGAGTTAAATTAGCTCAGAGAAGCCTGGGAAGATGTTCTGTAAAAAATATAAACCCAGATGATGGTTTAACTATGTCATTGCCCTCCAGCTGCTTCTGCCAAGTCCTTTGGTCCTGCAGTTTTTCTTCACAGCTGCCTAAAGTTTGCCAGGACAAGCTTTAATTGAGGTTAATAGGAAAGTAAAAAGCTTTCAAAATTTAGTATATTAAGGATTGAATTAATTTTAGTTCTTCCCGGTGCTGTGTGAGAATTTGGTAGGACTTCCTATAATAAAATTCCAGACTAAGGGAGAGGACAGTAGATCTGTCCTGTCCGGAGGTGGAAAAGCAGGAGAATCTATCCCAGCAGAAAGGAGCAGTTTGGGTTCTCAGCATAGCTGGGAGCTGCTCTGCTGCTTTCAGCCCTATTTATGCTCCATCCTCCAATAATACATTTTCTTAGTGGCAAGGGTTTAGTTTTGGAAATCAGTCCTGGAAATCAGTGTGGAATGCTGGTGGTTTATTTATAAAAACAGGTCTAGCACTTGCCAAGCTCAACAAGGACTTGCTGGAGAAAAGAGGGATGCCAATGCAGGAGTGGCATGTGATCCTTACAGAGCTGAAATGCCACTCCTCTATAAAATAATAGCTAAACATTTTCAGAGACACACAAATAGTTTCCATGCTGGCCCTCTGCAGCCAAACCCCACCTCACCCTGAGAAGAAATGCAACTTTAAGTTGCTCAAATACCACAAGTCCTAAAGACAGATATGGGGGCAGTGACTGAAGCCAATCTCTCAAGTCTCCAGGGATTTGAAGCCAGGATCCAGCCGGTGCTGCTTTGCCTAATCTAGAACTGATAATTCCCATTTCCAGGGTAACAGAGCCCATGTGGTGATGTCCCAGTAGATGATGTTGCTAATGCTGCTGTTGCAACTGCTTGTAAAGCTGTTGTAATAAAACACAGCTGTCAGAATGCACCCAAAACTGCTTAAAACACCACTTTTCATACCAAGGTGATGATGTTTGTTGGAACTCAGGTACCACCCTGATCCTAGAAAGAGATGCATGGTTTTGGCTGTTAGCTGAACAAATACCAGGGAGATTTGAACTGCTCCAGCAAATTGATGTGTTTGTGGAAGGGCTCATCAGCTGGATGCAGCTTCTTGGCCTCATCAACTTCCAGGAACTCCACACAAAAAAAGGTAAAGCCAAGGGAAGTCTGTGCAGACTTTGCATTTTCTCTTTAACACCCTTCTGGTAAATGTCTGTTCCTGGCTCTGTTTGAGACAGGATACTGGGTAAGACAGACTTTCTAACACATTTTAAGGACACAGGAAAGTCCTTTGACCTGTTAGAACTTGCTGTGCACGAATGAAGTGCCCAGGAAACAGTGTCTGAGCAGAAAAGCTTCACCCTTGTGACAGCCCAAGGAACATTAAGCTGCTCATGCCTTGGTAAAGAGTTTGATTCTTGCAGGCTGGGGTTGGGAGGGAAAGCTGTGACTGTACCCATCTGATCTGATCTGAAGTCCTGGATCTGGCAACTTTCCAGCAGCAGGAAAGGATTTTGGACATTGCCTGGCACAGCACCCGCTGAACCATGCTGCTGCTGTCCAGCAGCAAACACTGAAGAGTGGCTCTTCTCGAGAGGGTGAAAGGGAACAACCTGAAACTGTTCTCAGTGCAGAGCATTAAAGGTTTTTGAAAGGTTCTTGTACATCACATCCATCTTGGGTAGGAACTGCCACACAGGAGTAATGGGGTTGCTATTTGCTTATCAGTTATGATAAACACTCAGAGCTGCTCTGAGAGAGCTCACGTCACAAGAGCTGTTTCATAATGTTGGTTTAGGAACTCTTGGATCTCACCTCAGACAGGGATCTACTGGTGCTTCAGCTCTTCTCTCTGCAATGCTCAGCTGCTCTTGTGCCCTGTGGACAAACCAGCCTCCCCCATTGCAGACTCCACACCTGTGCTAATGGCATTTAGTTCTCCGTGATGTTTACAGGTCAATATGCAAATAGTATTAAATTAGGAACCCTCTGGCTCTCCAAGCTGGGAGGTGCCTTAGGAAAGAGTTTGGAAATTGAGCTCACTGAGTGCACTGAGATCTTTTGAGTTAAACTCAGGGGAGAAGGGATTTTCTCTAGAAACCCAAGAAATCAGGAATGAATAAGCAACCGGAGTTTGTATGGCTCTATTTATCATGCTCTTTGTGAATGTTTTACTAAAAAACTTCATTGGTTCTCTGCCACAGACTTGATTTGTCAGGTTTCAGGTTTGAGCTAGAAGTTACAAGGGTTGAAACTTTTTTTTTTGCCCCATTTCTGAGCTTTCACCGAGCACTGAAAAAGCCGGAAATCTGTTCACCTTTCCATTAGATAGTATTTCTGTTCCTGATACCACTCTGATTACAGCAGCTGGATAAACATCTTTATACTCCCAGCCAAAAGTCTGCAGAGAACTGTGATTTGGCATCCCCGAGGCTGGGCTGAATTCTTCTCCATCTGAATGCCAAAACCCCTGAGGACTAAAGGCAGCAGCCCCGGGAAATGCCCGGTCGGAAAGCTGGCGGCTCCAGGGGCTGCAGGTGCCCTCCCAGCCGCTTCCCCACATTACAATGAGCAGAGGAGGGAGTTTCCTGCTCCTGCTGGAGCCCAGCCAGTCACTTTCTCATCATCCATATTCTTAAGTGGAAGAGCAGATGGATCAGTTGCTTCCTAGATATGATGCAAACACGGATGCGTTTGCAGACGGAGCTGCTCTTGTTTTGAAAGGAAGCGTGAGGCAGACCTGCGTGAGGAGCGGCCATCCCTCGGCTCTCCCTCCTCCCAGGGCCGAGTATTCCCCTCACACCATCCCTCAGGCTGTGCCAACTGTCAACCGTGCTCTGCAGCAGCCCCTCAGTCAGTTCTTACCGGCCCCGCCACAAAACCTTCATTTCTCCCATGTTTTTTATCTTGTAGCTCAGTAAATTCCCTATTTTTTCCATGTTATGTGGATCCCTTTTTCTCTCCTTCAAATCCTGCTTCCCTTCCCTACATCCCTGTCCAGCTGTAAAGCAAAGTGTCACAAGCTCCCTGCAGCTCTCTTCAAGCTGCACTCAACACATGCTTCTGTAACTTCAGGTTTTGGCATGATTAAAAAGTGGAGGAACGAGCCTGGGAGCTTTAAAATAGGTATGGGGTTGAAGCTGGCATGAAAACAAAAGCAGATACAAGTCACATCCTATTTTTTTTTCCTCTTGAACCAAAGCAGAATCAAAACATCCTTTTGCTGTAGTCAAATTAAAACAAAATAGTCAAACAAAACACTGCTGTGAGTAAACAGAGCTGTTGACTTGTCACTGGAACCTGCAAGATCATCAGCTGTGTGTGAGCTGCAGGAGAGCTGTGACACTGACACGGGTGCCCCTCCTTGCCCACGGACCACCATATCCCATGCCTGGGAGGGAAATTAAGGCATAAAGAGTGTAAACCTCAACCCCGAGTGTGTGGTTCTTATGTGAAGCTTGAGAAAAGACTGCTCTAATGTGTCAATTTTGCCAGACCCCTGAAGAGGGGCTGCATTGCTGGCCCAGCCTTCTGTGTAGCTGAGCTCATGGCAAGTGCTGGCCCACAGGGACCCCCGGCCTCCAAACCCTGCCTCCGTGTGTGCTGGGCCACTGATGAACTCAGGCTTAGGAAAAGCTGGAATTGCTTTCTCCTCTTTTCCACAGCTTCAAACCGGGCAGAGCCACTGTCCCAGCTGGCGTAGCTTTTGGCTTGGAGAGACGCGCAGCCTGGAGAGACGCACCGACAGCGGGATGCTCCCGGGGGACAGGGGACGGGGCACGCCCGGGGTCATTCCCCCGGTGGCGGCCCCTGGCTGAGTGACACGGGGGGGCTCCCGGAGCAGGGACAGCCCCCGGCGCTCGGTGCTGCTGGCGGAGCCCGGCCCTCGGCCGGGGCTGGGGCTGGGGCCGCCCCCGGGGCCGGGGCGGGGAGAGGCGGCTGGGGCGGCGGCGNGTGTGCCCATGTCCCTGTGCCCATAGGTGTGCCCATGCCGCGGCTGTACATGTCCCCAGTGAGTCCATGCCATAGGTGTGCCCATGTCCCCATGCCTATGCCATAGGTGTGCCCATGCTCTGGATGTGACTGTCCCTGGTGTGCCCATGCCATAGGTGTGCCCATGTCCCTCTAGGTGTGTGCACGTCCCTGGTGTGCCTATGTCCCCATGCCCATGCCATAGGTGTGCCCATGTCTCACCGGGTGTGTACATGTCCCCGGTGTGCCCATGTCCCTGGTGTGCCTGTGCCATAGGTATGAATGTGTCCCCAACATACATCCCCACCACAGGTGAGTGCCCACGGGCTCCTGATGCCTGTGCATCCACATGTGTGCCCTGGGTACATGCAGTGTGTGTGGCTGTGCCAGCTGGAGCCGGGGCTGTGCCATAGGGTTGTGTTGGAATGCCAGGGTGTGTGGCCACGTGTGCCGTGTGGAGCTGTGGCAGAGAAGCACAGACTGGTTTGGGTTAGAATGGACCTAAAAGCTCATCCCATTCCTGCCACAGGCAGGAACACCTTCCACTATCCCAGGTTGCTCCAAGCCCTGTCCAACCTGGCTTTGGACACTGTCAGGGATGGGGCAGCCACAGCTGCTCTGGGTGAACTCTGCTAGAGCCTCCCCACCCTCCCAGGGAACAATTCCTTCCCAATATCTAATCTGGTCTGCCCTACTTCAGCTTAAAGCCATTCCCCCTTGTCCTATCTCTCCTTGCCCTTGTCCAAAGTCCCTCTGTCTCTCCTGTAGCCCCTTTAGGCGCTGGATGAGGCTCTGTGTATCTCTGGAGCATTCTCTTGTCCAGGATGAACACCCCCAGCTCTCCCAGCCTGTGTCCAGATGTCCCCACAGGTGATGTGCACCTGCAACCCCCCCCTGCCACACAGCTCCAACAACAGAACTCATGCACGAGGAAACCTTCCCATCTCCCAGCATGTCAGGAGGGGACAAAAGCCAGTCCTTCCCCCTGCCTCTCCCCAGGGCTGTCCCCATCACCTCTGTTTGGATTTCTCCTGTTTGTCCTGCTGTCATTGTCACCCCGTGCCACCGTGCATTCCTCTTTGTTTCGGGAGGACGAGGTATGAGATTTGGCTGGTGAACAAAGTTTCGTGTTGGGAATTTTTTCTTGTTTAGGCCTCGATCCAGTGTACATTTGCACAGATGCTTAATTTTCAATCCCAGCCAGCAAGTCCTGGTGAATTAATTGAGATTTTGAACACATGTTCTAGGAGGAAAAGGGCACAGGAATGCTCAGGGGCTTGTTTTGATGTGCAGGCTTCTTCTGCTGGGAGATGCTTCTTCAGAGAGGTCATTAATAGGTGTGCTTGTCCCACTGTGCACAAACCTCAGCCCAGCCCTTTGTGCCACCTGGAGAAAATAAATCTGCAAAGATTTTAATGCTCAGAAAATCAATAATTCAAAATTCACTTTAAAACGAAACCAACTGATGGGAACAACCAGTTTAAAAGGCCCAAACTGCCTTTCCATCCCTCACTGGTGACTTCTGAGTTCTTTTCCCTTGAAGCCTCAGAGCAGATCCCAGGATTGTGGCAGATCCCACGTGACGGGTGCTGGGCAAGTGACTTTCCTGTCTCCCTGCCTCAGTTTCCCCAAGGGGAGGTGCTGTGCTGGCCAGGGACTTTGGGACAACACACACAATGGAAATGCAGAGACTGGGGCGTGGAACTCGTCTAAATAAACGGAGCAGTTAATTTTCTTTTAGGAGGAAGCTGAAATTCTCACATAACATCAAATAGTTCTGGCGACTTGTGGCTTTCAGAGCACTTCCAGGCTTGGCTTCTAAAGCTTTTTTTGTAAAAATTCTTTTTAAAAAGCCACAGTTAGCAACAATAGGTTGTGTAAACTTAGATGCACAAGACTGCGAAAATGTCCAGTTGTGTGCTTTTCCTGGCTGCTGCCCATGTTTTCACTGCATCCGTATCAATCGCAGTTAAAAAAAAAATTAAAAAAATAAGGAAAATTCGAAAATTTAATTTGAAACATCTGTATGTGAAACCATCTTATCATCGACTGATAGGAGAGGGCCCAGTCTGACAGAGTACAGTGTTTGGCAGAGCTGATGTCTGGCTCAGCCAGCAGCTGGGGGGAGTGGTAATGCCCGAGATTCCCAGACCCCGGGGAATTGTGGAAAATACAGGGAGCATGTGAGATCTCAGCCCGTGTTGGGAGTGAGGAGCACGGTGAGGGGCTGGTGGAGCCAAGGACGAAGGACAATGAAGTCCCTGAAGAGATTTGTGTGAGAAGCTCCAGGTCTGCTGCGGTGAGAAGAAAACCCGGGGAGAAATTTGAGAAAAGCAGAGAATGAGAACAGACAGTTGGACTAAGGGACTGAATAATTCTCATTTCGGATTTTTTTTTCCAATTTTTCCCCCCTCTCCTGCCCTCCTCCTTCCCATCTTGTAGTGTCCTGGGCACTTTAACTTCTCCCTCTCATCAAACCAAAGTCTCACATTGAGGGCTCTGGGCTGTGTTTGTGCTGGGAAGTGCTCCAGTGCCCGGCTGAGCTGCTTTAGGGAGCAGGCAGCCGGTTGGGATGCAGGATGCTGAGCACAGCTGGATGGAGGGAGGGTCCCGGGTACCACGCAGACACGGTGGGGCTCGGAGGTCAGCTGGGGCACAGACCACTCCGTATTTTCCTTCTGGAATAAGGCGAAGAAATTCTCCTTCCTGTGAAAAACTCCCGCTGTTCAGCACGGCGATGGAAGGAGAGGGGGAGAGGAGCAGGAATTACCCCTGTGAGGCATCGCCGGGCTCTGCAGCACCCGTGAGATCGCGTCTCGGAGCCGCTGCCGCCGGCGCGGATGTGGCGAGTGGCTCCGAGTCAGCCGGCAATCCCCCGGTGTGATTTACAGCCCCGTGAGTCACCGCAGCACCAACAGCCCGCCTTTCTTCCTGCTTCTCCCCAAAACAATCCCCGCTTGTCAGGGCAAATATCGCCCGCCGGGCAAGGGGCCGCGGCCGCCGGCAGCGGGGACTTTGCCTTCCCCCGGTGGAGGGCAAGATTTGTTTCTTTTCTCTCCTTAGACACGAAAACACAACCAATCTCGGTGACCGAACTGGTTTGTCAGCCCCTCTGGTATTCGCAGGGGAAGGTTTGGCCAAGCCCTGTGTTTTTCCCTGTGCTCTGGGTCGCATTCAGGGGTTTTGGTGCTGCAGCCTGTCGGGGTGTGGGGTTTTTGGGGTGCTGGGGCAAAGCTGCCAGCTGGTTCCCAGTGAGTTAGCACAGAATTAGGGAATGGTTTGGGTTGGAAGGGACCTTAAAACCCATCTCATTCCACCTCCCTGCCATGGGCAGGGACACCTTCCACTAGACCAGGTTGCTCCAAGCCACATCCAAACGGTTGGTGACAACAGGAGGGGTTTTTGTCAGGCCTGGCTTGCTGCCTCTCAGCTTCAGAAGACCGACTGTGAAAATCAAAGGAGTTTAGAAGACCCCAACTCCACATCTTCAGTGGCAAGCGGATTACTTGCTGCTAAAATAGATTTTTAGGAGTGGTAGGTGGGAGAGGAGATCCCTTCAGGACTGGATCAGACACAGCAGGGGAACATCACAGGGGCTTGGGGCTTTAACCGCCCTCCACCACCAGTGCAGAGAATCAGGGGAGGTTTCTCTGCCTTTTCAGCAGGAGGACAACCAGGCTCTGTGCTCTCTAATGCCCCTTCTCACGTGTCTCCCTGTGTCTATAGATATTATATTTATAGAGATACTTATACACACACTTAAACAAAAGCGGCACGAGGACTCTGCCTGAGGCTTTGCAGGGATGAGCGGAAGCAAATGAGCGTTTTTAATTGCTGTGACATCTTCTGGAGGCAGCTCGCAGGCAGCAGCGACCGGGTGGGCAGGAGGAGCCACTGCTCCTTCTGTGACCACGCCGAAACACGGCCCGGGGCCAGATCTTCTGGTATCTATGCTGGGAGAAACTGAGGATGAAAAGCAGGAGTGTCAATGCTGGTGGGTGAGATGATGTGGGATGGAGTCTGTGGATGCTGGAACCAGAGTTTAGGATCCACCTAGGCTGTTTTATGATTTAAAACAAAAGACTTTGAAGGTGCAGCTTGTGGTGGTGTCTTCTGTAACCACGACACAGCACTGCCCACCCTTCGGCAGGATGGGATCGCTTCCCTGAGCTGCCGGGGGATGGAGGGGACAGATGGGCTTTGTACCCGGCAGAGCAGAGGGACCACGGTCAGCAGGAGGCCACTGAGGCTTCTCCTGTACTTAGCCGGTGGAAAGGAGCCAGAACCGGAGCGTCTGGAGGGGAGAGCCGGCAGGACCGGAGCCTGATGTCTTGGCACTCTCGTTATCCCAGTTTCCAGGCGGGGAGGGCTAATTGTATTCACCGCTGGCTGTCTTCCACCCGGGATGCCTGTGGTCGAGGGCAAGGTGTTTCCTCGGCTTTAGCCAAGGCAGAGATGATTTGCAGGGTTGTAACAGGCTCCACATCAGAGCCCTGAGATGGGAAGGGCCCCTCTGTCTCCCCCACGCTGTCCTCCCGCTGTCTCTGCTGCAGCCCCGGAGGCTTCTCTGCCCCAGCACCGGCTCCCAGGCAGCCAGACCCGTCCTCCTCTCCCTTCCTCATGCAGAGGGGGAGCTGGGTATATTTCGTATTAATGTTTCTCTTGGTTTCCTGCTGTTTTTCTTTTCCCATTGTGTGGAAAAGAGCATTTCCCCGTCTGGGGCAGGAGGGAGGGGGTTTTCCCAGCACGGCCAGACTTTGCATTGCAGCCTCCAGAGAGGTTGAATGGGCTGGTGCCAGAGCCTGGCTGGGCTCTGGAGGGTTGTGCAGTGCTGAGGGAGCCTTGAGCGCTGGTTTGGGCCCAGGACACAGTGGCATGGGGTTCTTGGGTTCCCCTGGACCCTGAAAACTCCCTGGATGTGTATGCTCTGCACTCTGGTAAATACCTGACAGGGTGGGAGATCAGCACATCCCTCTCCTGCAGCTCTGTGTTTCCAGGACCACCATCACCCTTAGCTGACAGTAGATGTCTCTAGAAAATGCCATGAAATTTCTCCTGATGGTTTTGCAGCTGGAGAGTCGGTGCCTGTGTGTGAGAACCTCGAGCACAGGCCAGAAACCACAGGGAAAATGCTGCTTTGCTTGGACTTGCAAAGCTCCATGAGGTCTGGGCAGGAATGACACATCCCTCTCCTGCAGCTCCTTCTGGTGCTGCTCAAGAGCAGCAGCTGGAACAGGGGTTGCATTTTTCATTGTTCACTCTGATGTGTCCAGATGGGGTTTTAAGCCTTCATGAGATCATGGTGAGGAAAAACCATTTTCATGCTTTAAGGATGGGATTGTGTTGGGTTACAGGCGAGGAAACAGCTTCAGGTTGTGCTGAGTGAATGCAAAATTGTGTTAGGAAAGGTTCAGAACGTGGTGTGAGACCCGGAACTTTCCATCTGGGTGTTCTCAGCTCATTTATCAGCAGTGATGTCACCACTGGGATCTTCACCCCACACCCTTACATGTAACTGGTGATTTTGTACTTCGGGAGGAGAACTTTATAAAAATACAACTGCAGGGAAAGAGGCCCAGATTCCTTCTCCTCTCCAGACTGCTCCCAGAGGTCTCCAAGCCACCCCATCCCCAGGATGCTCCTCCATCCCTGCATGCATATCCCGAGCTGCTGCTGGATTTTGCCTCCTGGTACCCACCTGAAGGTGGAGTTATCCCGGTGTGGCTGGGGGACGGCAAGTCCAGGCTGTATGGTCCATCCTGGGCATCCCTGTGGCTTTTCCTGACAAACAAGCCAACGCTCTCCCTGCCAGTACGGCACTTGCCTGATTTATCCTGACTCACTGGACCAGCGTGAGGTGTCTGGGTGACTCTGGCCACGCTCCGGCTCTTGCTGCTGCAGTCTGGTGCTGCTGGAACGAGCTGCTGGTGCCTCCAGCTGAGACAGGCGGCTTTGGTGGGAAAAACAGCCAAATTCTTTGTGTGGGGCTGGGTGAAGAGCGTGTCCAGGCAGGAATCTGTGCCGGTCCTCAGCCGGAGGGGGATGCTCCAGGTAGAAGGGGCGTAAAGGAGGAGATGAAACTGGAGGAGATGAGGTCTGTAGAGCACACGTGGATGTGCCTGCCCTGCCCGCGGGGAGGTGGCGGCGCGGGGGTGACGTGTTTGTGTTTGGGGATGACGGGAAGGTGACTGTTCATGGCAAGCAGAAGGTTTGGGCAGGAGGAGGAGAAGGAGAGGCCCTGGCACACCTCGGGACTACCACATCCATGAACGACTCCTGTTCCTTGCCAGGTGACAAGGCCCAGGAACAGCTGCTGCCTCCTCTGCAGGGATGTAAAGGAGAACTGGGTCACCCACAGTCAGGAGCAGCGCTGAGTGGAGGTCAACACTCCAACCCCCTCCTTTTCCCGGCCCCGAGACGAGCAGGGAGGGAAACAGCTTTAAAAACACCCGATTTCCCAGAGGGCACCAGCCGTGCAATCTGGGTCAGCCCGTGGCATTCCCGGTGCTCAGCACACCTCTCCTTTGAGATGCGGGGAAAGGAAGCCGCCACTTTCACTTTTTTATTCTGATTATTATTCATTGCTGTAACTGCGGCTCTGCTGCACTAACAGGATGCTGGGCAGCTTGTTTGTCTCCCGCAGACATCCCTGGCGGCGGGGCAGGCGGGCGTGGAGCATTCCTGTGACCCCGGCTATTAACTCCTCCAAAAGCTGCGGAGCAACCCGAGCCGTTTATTTTCTTTAACATGCAATTTAAGTGCTGGAGCAAGTTCAGAGAGACAATCTCCGTCCGTGTCAATGGCCGATAAGAAGAAGAATGGTTTGGCAAAGCAAATTGCCCCCGGAGCGTCCCCACTTTGCAGCAGCACATCCTGCGTGGGAATGGGGCGAGGCTGCAGCCTGACCCCATCTCACCCCGCCCTACTCACGGCCACAGCACTCCGGCCTTTGTTTGAATCACTGTGTTGAGCCGGGGCGATCAGAGCTGTGGGTTTGGTCGCCTCTGGCTGCGGAT
The DNA here is from genome assembly GCA_013398115.1 of Falcunculus frontatus. Classification (NCBI taxonomy): domain Eukaryota; kingdom Metazoa; phylum Chordata; class Aves; order Passeriformes; genus Falcunculus; species Falcunculus frontatus. The sequence continues at coordinate 609,188 of VZRV01000997.1, read as the reverse complement.
GCCATGGCAGCAGCGGGTTTTGATCTCTCGGCAGCAGCGTTTCCTCCTACCCCTCCACCGTGTCTTGGCCAAAAACCCCAAGAGCCATCAAAAAAATGATGGGGAGGAGACACACGGGAACCTGTCCGGACACAGGAGGTGTGGATGCTTGAGGTGCAGAGCTCTCAGGGGTAAAACAAGTGGGCATTTTGGGTTTGTGGCACTGTTCGTCATCGCATCTCCTTTTCCCCCCTTCCCAATTCAACATGTGCTCTGAGCTGCACCTTTCCCATTTTTTTCTTGCAGCTCTTCCTGGAGAAATACGGCTACTTCAGCGAGCCGGGGGCCGGCACACACAGCCCCGCCGAGTTCACCGAGGCGCTGAGGTGGGAGCCTTTTATTCAACACTGCAGGCAAAACTCAGCAGCTCCAGCTGCAGGGGTGCTGCCAGCACTCAGAGGGGCTTTTTGCAGCCAGAGGGGTCTTTCTGCAGCTGGAGGCTCTCTCTCTCACGGTCTGATGCTAAAGCACAGCCAGTCCTTTTTGGAAAGGCGGGTCCGTGCCCGGCTCCCGCAGCTGGATGCCGGCTGCTGGCACCCGGCTCTCGCAGTTTTATTTGCCTTTTATGGCCCGGTGCTCGCCTTGCAATAAAATCTGCAGGGAGGCCGAACTTGGGAACGGCTGGGAGATGTCGGGGGGGGCAAACTGCCAGCTCCTGCCTGGACTTCTCCTAAGGACATCACCTCGGCTCTGGGAGCATCCCGGGCCTGACCTCATGCAAAGCCAAATGCAAAATTAAATGCAAAGTCGCTTAACTGGGGTGAAAAACTGGAGAAGGCATTTTTAGGCTCCCCTACTTTTGCCCTGCTCGGAGGTGACTTACAGGTCAGCTGTGGTTGCAGAGCCAAATCCTTTTTGTTTTACCAACTGGCTGAAGTTCTGATGCTGGGGGGGTGAAGCTTGTGGAGTGAAAATCCTGGCTCAGGCCAAACCCCCGGCACAAACATAACCAAACCCTGCCACAGGGGGTCTGGATGTGGGTGCTGATATCTCCCTTCCGTTCCCAGGGATTTCCAGCGGGTGACCCACCTCCCGCTCAGCGGGGTGCTGGATGCCCCCACCCTCCATCAGATGGCTCTGCCCAGGTGTGGCACCGACGACGGGGAGAGCCGCGCTGCAGGGGCACGCTGGGCATCGCCCTCCCGGCGCCGCAGGCGCACGGCACAGCACGGTGAGCACCGGCACCGAGGATCCCGGTGGGGTTTGGGGTCTGGGATGCTCGGCTCTTCCATCCTGGACTCGTGGGGAAGCTGCTGTGGGTGGGAGGTGCAGCCCCACTGGCAAAGCACCCAGCCCAGGACACATTTGCGGGTTATTTTTAATCTTCTTTATTTTTAGTTGTTCTGTGTGGCTTGATGTCAGCAGTGATGAGAGATGCGACTCCCACTCGTGGGGGAATTCAGCTCCCTGGGGTGGTTTTACTGGGACATCTCCCAGGGAGCACTCAGGTCACCATGGCCCCACACACAGCTGTGCTGGCATGATCTGGAGGGCAGGGGCTGGCACACAGTGAAGTTATCTCCAGGTTTTGCTGACCTTTGGGACTTTTAGTGCATATTAGGGACACAGCAGCAACCACAGAACTTGCCAGCACTTGGCTGCCTGACCCGAGAGTTATTTCACCCATGTTAAGGGGTTTAACTCTGCTCCAAGCATCCTTCTGTGCTCCTGTGTGTGTCCAGGACTGGGCCTCTTGTCCCTTGTGAGCTCCTTTTGGGCTTGCAGATGAGTAACTGGATTCCTGGAGAGCAGGAGGGCCAGGGCCAGCTGTGCTTCGGACATGGGAAAAACGAAGGCGAGATTAAGAAAAGGCTCTGTGCCGTGTCAGGCTGTCTGTGCATCTGGCAGGGCTGGCAATGGATGGCCCCAGGAGGGCCCTGTCATCCCCCTCCAGCCTCTGGATTTCCTTCCAAAGCCCCAACATGCAGCGTGTCCCTTGCAGGAGCCATCCTGTGCCCAGGACAGGCAGGCAGAGCAGGAAGGAAGGACGGGACATACAGCAGCAGATGGGCAAACAGAAGCAACCAGTGCCCTGCGGCTCATGGAGTTCATTTTTGGGGATCACAATCCACAGATGGGTGGCAGGAGATGCCCAATGGCTCGAGGAAAGGGCTCAGTGTGGCACTGGTTGTTTCTCTGGTGATCTGATGCCACAGGCAGTGAGGATGAGAGCAGCACCATGTCAGTACCCTCAGGCTGGACAGGACACAGGGGGTGCCCACAGGGCTGGTGGCACCGGCCAGGAAGGCTGGAGGCTTTGTCTGTTTATCCTGCTTGGAGCAGGAAACCCTGGCAGCTGAGCCAGCAAAGTGCCTCGTTATCCACCCTTCTCCCAGCGGGATCTTCCCTGGGCAGCCTCTGTCCCTCATCCTGCTGGCTTGGGGCACACTCAGAGCCCAGCACAGGGGCAAAAGCCAAGCCCTCCTCTCCCCGAGAGCCAGCCACTCTTGGCTAACCCAGCCTTGCCCATTCTCCTCTGGTGGTAGATGCTCTGCCCCTGTGGAGGGAAGGATGGGACGCCAGGGCTTTGTTTTAGGGCTGCAGCCATCCAGGCAGGTTTTAGCTTTTGCTGTGCAGACTGGAAGCCCATCTGTGTCCCTTTGGAGCTGGAGAACAAGCAGTGAGAACTGATTCTGCCCCCAGGAGTGTGACCAGTTAGCCCAGAGTCTCCCCAGCCACGGGCTGCTCAGAAATGGGGGAGAAGGAGGCAGAGCTGAGGTGGGATGTGTGCCAGGCTTGCCGGGAGGCTCGGCTCAGAGCCAGAGCAGCGAGCCCTGGCGTGCTGCCGCCTCTGTTCCCCCTGTTTTCCTGCACATCTGGAGCAGAGGCAGATGCTGGAGGCTGTCACCACTCCCACGCCTCAGCACTGGCTCTGGCACCCACATCCCCCTAGGGCCCCATGGCTTTTTTCCTGCTCCCAGATGCCCCCAGATAAACGTAACCCCAGGGCTCTGGGGTCCCACAGCTGTTGAGGGGTGCTGGGGGAGGAGGAGGAGGCAGCTGTGATGCTGCTCAGTGACTGTGTGAACTCTCATCTTTGCATTCCTGTGTCATAGGAGGGTTGGGAGCTTAGGGAGAGTCACAAGGCTTGTCCCCTTCATCCTTCCCCATCTGTCCTGGTGGTACCCAGGCTCTGTCTCCCCTGAAAGCTTTTAAGAAAGCCTTGGGCACTAAGGTGTGGTGGCCCCAAGGTGCTGCCGAGAGCCCTTCCCACTCCTTTACCTTTGTCCCACCTTTTCAGAGGTGGCTTTGATTCCTCTCCCTGAAATCCAGCCCTTGGACTGCATCTTCTGGACTTGAAGCTGGCATCAGGCAGGAGATCTTCCAGCACAGATCCATGCTGGATTTGGCTCTGGAGAGGATGGCGAGCCGAGGGTGGAGTTCAAACTGCATGTCCCAGATTCTCCTCTTCTCGGAGAGGTTTCAGGGTTTGGTTGCAACTCCAGCCTTGGGTGGGCTCCAGTGGTGGCACCTTCAGAAAGATTTAATTGTGGTGCTGCAGCTGCTGGTGGCACACCTGCCTCGACTTCCAGCTTTGGCTTGGGAAAACCACGGCATTTCCAGGAAGTTTCCCTCCACTCAGGCAGCCCCTGGGTGGAAGGACAAGTCCGAGTGGCGGCTGGCACGCTGAGCTCACCCTGTTGCAGGTGGGCGGTGGTACAAGCGGCACCTGACGTACCGCGTGGTGAACTGGCCGTCCTACCTGCCCCAGCACGAGGTGCGCCTGGCCGTGAGAGCCGCCTTCGAGCTCTGGAGCAACGTGTCCTCCCTGGTGTTCTGGGAGGTGCGGGACGGCCCGGCCGACATCCGCCTGACCTTCTTCCATGGGGACCACAACGATGGACTCAACAACGCCTTCGATGGGCCAGGTGCTGGTCGCTTCTCCCTCGTAAGCTTCTCTTTTACAACGTGGGCTCTTCCCCGGCAGGGAGGAGGGCTGGGCTTGGGATGGGTTGGGGGTGATGGAGGCTCTGCTGTCCCTCTAGCCCAATTCGCTGTCTGATTTGGGGTTCCCCCTCCCAGCTCTGCAATGGAGGTCTGCCAGCAAGGCGGCTGAGATGTTCCTTACAGGCCTTCAAGGAGCCCTCCCCATGTGACAACACCCTCCAAACGTGGGCTCCTCCAAAAAGACCTAAAACTGACGCACATTTAGGCAAACCAGAGCTGCTTGTGCCCGCTGCTCCAGGGTCCCTGATGGCTCTCGTGTCCCCAGGAGGTGCCCTGGCTCACGCCTTCTTCCCCCGGCGAGGAGAAGCCCACTTTGACAGCGCCGAGCGCTGGTCCCTGCACAGCGGCAAAGGGCGCAACCTCTTCATCGTGGTGGCCCACGAGGTTGGGCACACACTGGGGCTGGAGCACTCGCCCGTCAAGAGCGCCCTGATGTCTCCCTACTACAAGAAGCTCAGCAAGGATTTTGTCCTCAGCTGGGATGACATCTTGGCCGTCCAGAACTTGTACGGTGAGCTTGGCTTCCCTAAGCATCCCTCCGTTCCTCCAGGGCTGTTCCCTGGGATGGAGAGCGAGCAGTAGGGATGGGAACAGGTCCCTGAAAGGGGAGATGGCTACAGTCACATGGATCCCATCCTTGTGTGGCTGGGGAGGAAAATGTAGGAGAGGTGGGACAGGTACCAGGGCCTCCAGGGCAGGGAAGGTTGGATTTGCTGCCGACTTGTCTGCTGGTGCTTGATTGATTTTGGGATACCATGGGATTTTTGCCACCATCATACAGAAAGGGATAGGAACCAGACAGTGGGACAAGGAGTGTTTGGGGTCTTGGGATGGTTCCCCAGCCCTGTCTTTTGGGAAAAGCTCTTTCTCTGCCCTTTCTCTGTGACTCATCACCCCTTGCTCCATCCCAGGGAAGCCCTCCAAGGGATCAGCCATCCAGCTCCCAGGAAAGGTTTTCACTCACTTCCAGGACTGGAACACGGACCTTTACGGCAGGGACCGCCACCAGAGGAGCCTCAGCACCTATTACTGCCACTCCTTCTTTGACGCCATAACCACTGGTGGGTGTTGACCAGTGTGACCCTCTCCCAAAATGCTCACCCCTACCCCTTGTCCCGGTGCTACTGCAGCTCCCAGTGGTGGGAAAGGTGGGTTTGACTGGTCCATAGCTCCTGGCACTGGTGGAGCTGATGCCCAGTGGAGCAGTGCACCTTGAGGGCACAGAGATGTGTCAGGGGCAGGGAAAACATCCTAAAACTTGGGCCGTGGTGGGGATTAATCAGTGCAGGAGCTCAGCTGTGAAAGATAAGCCTTGAGCCATGGTCAGCATTTATCCTCTCAGAGCTGGAGTGGAGGCAATGAATTATGGAAGCTGAGGGGGTGGTTGGAAAGGCAGGAGGAAGCATCCAAACCCTGAGCATCCCCAAAGCACCGCGGGGCTGCACGGGGAGGAGAGAGCAGCTGGGCAGCAGTGATTGAATAAAATTTCTCACCTGGGGCACCCTCCCTCTGCCTCACAGACGGGGATCACAACCTCTACATCTTCAAGGGCAGCCACTACTGGGTGGTGTCAGCGAGTGGCAACGCCAGTGACCCACAGCCCCTGCAGCCGCGCTGGCCTGGCCTCCCTGCCAGCATCGACGCCTGCGCCTGGTCCCAGCTCAGCAGAAAGTTCTACTTCTTCAAAGGTGGGTGAGGCTGGGCAGGGGACACCCCTCGGGACTGACACTGCTCCTGCCTGTGGGGTGGTTGTCAGGATCAAGCTGGAGCAGCTTCTCCTATTTGTGTCCCCTCCTGCTGGTCCCCTCCCAGCACAGAGCTGGGGCACTGCCGTGTCCTGGGTGTACAAAACCCTGGGCTCGGTGCCCTGTCGTGGATGAACCACATGGCCCTGGCAGCCACATTGCCCCCTCGTGCCTCAGTTTCCCCATCAGGAGAGCAGCACTCACTGGTATGGCAAAGCAAACACAGGTGCAGTGGCGGGTCTTGGGGAGAAAATGCCCCCCAAAACATGAGGTGCAGGGGAGTGTGTGGGGGTTTCATGGTGCACATGGATCCCTGTGTTTTGCCTGGAGGCTGAGCTGTCCTGGGAGCTGGGATGCCATCCATAAACTGCTCCAGGAGCTGGGATACCATCCCTAAACTGCCCCAGGAGCTGGGATGCCATCCATGAGTTGCCCCAGGAGCTGGGATTCCATCCATGAGCTGCCCGGCAGCCAGATGGGGAGAGGAAGGTCAAACCAGGCAGCCTGGCTGCCAGGGTCAGCCCCAGCTTTTAATGGGAACCAGTCGCTGCCTGTTCAGAAAAGGGGCTTTGTTGCTGCAGCTGGGTGAGAGCCAAAGCCCCTCTGCCTCCCCAGCCCTCGCCGCTCCCTCCGTCCCTCCCCAGGGCTGCATCAGGCTGTGCCTTGTGAGCAGAAAGGAGCTTTTGTCTGCCCTGTTGTGGGGACAGGGCGCTGTGGGGACAACAGAGCCACCGGTCCCCATCACAATTCCTGCTGCAGCGCTGGTCTTGGATGTCCCAGCCCGGGCTGGATCTGTTTCTGTCTGTCCCATTCGCTGTGCAGGATCAGGGAGAGGTCTGCCAGAAGCAGCATGGTGGTGGCCTTGCTTTGTCCCTGGTGGTCTCTTTCCATGCCTTCAAGCCCCTGAGCTACCGTGCCTCAGTTTCCCCCCAGCCTGATCCTTGGGACAGCTCTGCAGTGGTTCCGGTTGGGTCAGCAGTGGGATGGATGTCACTGGCATGTCACACGGGTGGTCCCGTGGCCGAGTCTGTCCACATCTCCTGGAGCTGGTCCTGCCACGAACCCCACTGGGGTGTGCTCTGACCCCTCCCCATTCCCCCTCAGGCGGCCGCTGCTGGCGCTACGCGGGCTCCAAACTGGAGGCAGGATTTCCCCGAAAATGCAGCGCCCTCGGGCTCCCTCGGCACCCGGACACCGCACTCTACTTCCAGCAGCTCCGGCGCCTGGTGCTCTTCAAGGGCCCCAAGTACTTCGTGGTGAGCGAGGAGCCCCTGGGCGTGGAGCCCTACTACCCCCGCAGCCTGCAGGACTGGGCAGGGCTGCCCCTGGGCACGGCCGGGGCCGTCCCCCACCGTGACGGTTCCATCTACTTCTTTCGGGATGACCAGTACTGGAAATTTGACCGGGCTAAGCTGCAAGTGGTGGCCACCGGCAAATGGGCCACGCAGCTCGCCTGGATGGGCTGCTGGGATGCCAACAGTGAGCAGGTCCTTTTCTGAGCACGGCCTGACAGGATGGAACGGGGGTCTGGACCCCGCATCGCTCACTGCTGCCTAGGTCCCTCTTTATGTGACTCTGGATTCCTGTCTGAGGATGGTTTGGCAGGGACTGGCTGCCCGTGGATGGCTGGAGCCGTGGGATGGTGGAGCAGTGACCCAGCAGAGCTCGGATGCAGCTGGGACAGATGTGCCACAGCCTGCTGGGCTGGAGGTTTGGGTCACAGTGTTTTTTTTAAAAGACCACAAAAAAAGGTATAAGCCATGGAGACTGCAAACACACCCATTTCTGTTAACTTTCAGGATATTGTTACACATTTTTTTCAAACCAGGACTGGGGTTTGGTGATGCTTTTTGATATCTTTGTTGATACATGTTGATATCTGTCATTTCCCCACCATCAGGCGGAGAAGTGTCTCGCTGCTGCTTGCTTTGGGGTTTGGATGGTTTTAAACAACAGACTGAGAATGTTTCCTGCTTAAAACTAAAAGAAAAGAGACACTTGGACAAAAATTTGGGTCCATGTGGAGCTTTGCCTCTGCTGTTTGTTCAGACCCTGGGGTATGGAGGGTTGGGGATGCTTTGCTGGGCTGTGCTCACATCCCAGTGCTCTGCTGAGGCACCATCTGGAAACACCAACACAGTGGGATTTTGAGGCTGAAAACAGAGGGGTTTGGTGTAGGAGCCTCTTTGGGGTGGACAGAAAGGGGAGGCTCAGCTGAGCTGCTGACCATGTCACTGTGCAGCTCACAGGCAGCAGGGGCGTCGGCTTCAGGATGGGTTTGGGGTGCCTGGATGGGTTCTCCGGTGTCTGATAAGGGTTGTGCTCACCTGGCAGCCCTCCTTGTGTGCAGAGAAAGTATCTGTGCTCTGCTGTCTCTGCAAGAGTCGGGATCAGTGTATTTCGGAGTCCCTGGGCCCCACCTGGATGAAAGGGGGTGACAAATAACTGGGGGAGGAGGGGAGGAGGAGAGGTTGAGCAGGACAGAGGGACATGTCCATGCATGCAGGCTCACAGGGACAGTGTGGCTGCATATTCCTCATTCCTTTCCCAAGGCAGACTCCCCACCTGGAAACGCCGCTGGCTCCTGGGCGCAGTCACTGGTTGTGTCTGCAAAGAGCCATCGTGTCCCAGGGTTGGGGGATGGACCTCAGCTTCCCAGGGCTGGAATTCCATAGCATTGGTGCCGAGCAAGGCAGGGCTCAGCTTTATTAAGTGAGTTATTGAAACCATTTATTCAGTGGTTCTCCCAGGGCTCAGACCCCAGCAATGCTTTGGCCATGTCGGGGTGCTGTGCCAGGGTGCTGTGCCACCTCAGGGTGCCCTCCTGATGCCAGCAGCTCCAAGAATTCCTCTTTTACTCACCTGTGCCCATTCTAGATCTTCCCTGCAGAGCAGGGCTTGCCCTAAGCAGCGTGCCAGGGCTGGTGCTTCCCGAGGGCTCTCGGTGCTGCCAGATTCCAGCTGAGCTGTGGGTTTGGCAAGATGGGGATCCAGCTCTCTTCCCATTCTCCATGAAACTCGTGAGTGAGCCCTTTGTGTGCAGACACAGACACAGACACGGGGTCTTCATCTGCCTAAAATCTCAGGGGACTTCCCACGTTGCCAAAGAAATGGGGCCGCAGCATTTTGATTGGAATTGAATGATAATAAAGTGATGTTGCCTGCAGCAAGTCCCAAGGGCTTGGAGACCTGACAGCAAATAAAACCAACCTCTGGATATGTGGCATTGAGGTTTGTGCTTGTTTTCATGTTGCACTTTGGGTTTGGGTTTTTTTTTTTAAAGCAGATCTCCAGTTTCCTGACAGGGCTGTGTTTAAGATGCCTGTGGGTGTTTGGGGTTGGAGTGGGGATTGCTGAATTTGGCCTCAGCTTTCGTGCTTACAAGATCAAAGAGGGGAGATGGATCCCACTGAAAACTCACTGATGGTGATGAAAACACGGAAATTCTCTTTCCTACTGCATCCCCAAATTTCTGAGGATTTTTCAATGCTTTGGGATGTGTTAGTAGATTTTTTCCCCAGGCTGAATTCATTCATTATCCCTTTTCCTGTCCTCTTAGGAGAAAGCCAGGCATCCCATCTGCTGCGAGACTGGAGGCTGAGGATGGCACAACCTCAAATACTCTCCCCTTTTTGGGTTTTCCTTTTCCTCCCTGGCTTGCTGCCATGTGTTTCCTGGGGCTGTGTCCTGTGGGATGCCTCAGGGCCCTGTGATGCTGCCAGGGCTGGGGTCAAGCTCAGCATTTCTGGCAGAGATGGGGTCGCTCTGCTGTGTCACCTGTACCCCACCGGTTTGGGGGGCCTGGGGGAGGTGAACTCACAGCCTGAGCCATTCAATCCACCCCACTGGGTGCCCTGGATGGAAATCCAGCTCCTCAAGGGTCCTTTTCTCCTGCTGGGCTCCCTGGCTGGGCACGCCAGGCGCAGACTCCTCCGGCCTGCCACACATTCCCCAGACAGAATAGCTGGGATTCTTACATTCCCTCCCCCAAAATGACCCCGGCTGGACAGTGATCTGCAGTGACATCAGCAGCTGGCTCCAGGAAGAGGATGGGCCCCCCAACACAGCAAGAAGCCCCACAAAGCCCAGGAGAGGCTCTGTTTTGGTCATGAGCCATGAACACTTCCCTGGTAGATTTGTTTTTTGCAGAAGTACCTGGGTGCTGTGGCAGCTCTGCAGGCCCTGGGTTAGGGAGGGACTATCCCACATTCCCAGAGGTGCCCACTCATGTGCAGTTATTCCCTTAAAGCCCCAACTCCTGGAGTCACTCCATCCCTGCAGGAGCTTGGCTTTTGCCAAAGACCTCGCTGTTGTGGGCAAGGAGGGAAGGAGTTTGTGAGGGACCACAGAGCAGAGAAAGCCCAAAGGTGGGTGTGAAAATAAACCCTTCTCACCTCGAGGTTGCCCTGAAGATGCACCTTGTGACCCTCAGGTAACCTCACCTGTGGTGGAGGTGGGTGTAGGGGTGTTGGGAAGGGGGAAAATCCCTCTTGTGTGGTTGGGAGCAACTTGGGTCCTGGTGAGCTGCTCTCTAACTCCTTCCTGCCCCGGAGCCAGGGCCCTTGGGGGAAAATCCACCCCTGGCATGGCTGGGAAGGAGCAGGGCTGTGGCACAGGAGCAGGTGCTGAAGAGTTAACAGGGAATGTTTGCAGCCAGTCCCTTGTCACCAAGGAGAAGGGATCAGCCCTTGGGAAGGAAACAAAACACCCACTGCCCAGGAGGGTGATTTCCTCTCCCCGAGCAGCATTACAGCCCTGGGACTCCAAAAGGGCACTGGACACCAGCAGGACAGTGTCACCACCCTGGGTGGCAGGGAGCAAGTGGCACCAGGTGAGTGTGGCTGCTGGGGAGCTGGGCTGGGCACAGGGCTGGGGCAGCTCCCCATGTCCCCATCATCCTTTTCCCTCAACCTCCTCCCAGTCTTATGGCAGAATGTGGGGGACAGCGGGCACAGGGGCACGGAGCATCCGTCCCTACCAGTCCAGTGAGCAGTACCTGTACGCCATGAAAGAGGACCTGGCAGAGTGGCTGAAGGAGCTCTATGATCTTGACATCGAGGTGGGCACCTTCGTGGAGGTGCTGGAGACAGGGGCTGTGCTTTGCTCCCACGCCAACCACGTCACACAGGTGGCCGGGGAGTTCGCCCGCGCCTGCCCCGACGTGGCCCAGCACCTCCACCTGCCCAGCGCCGGCGTCGCCTGCAACCTCACGGCACAGCCAGGCACCTTCCAGGCCAGGGACAACGTCTCCAACTTCATCCAGTGGTGCAGGAAGGAGATGGATATCAAAGGTAGGGTGCCAGGCTCTGGTTGTCCCATGTTTCGATGTGCAAGTCCCCTCCAGCAGCTCCATGTTTTCCCGTGTGTCCTCCAAACCCAAACCCCGGCATGGGACAGTGCCATGTGTGTGCATCCCTGAGCTGGCATTCCTTGGACAAGGTCCTCCAGGCTTGGCAGCAGCTTTGTAGGGTGCTGGCATGCGGTGGGAGTGTTTGCTTGGGTGCAAATGTGCACTGGAGGGATGGGAAAGGAAAGGGTGCATGGCACAGTGTGTCCCTGCCAGGCACGGCACGATCCCAGCCCTAAGGACGGCAGGAGAAGTCCTGGCTCTGAGCAAAGTGTCTGTGGCCCTGTTCTACCACCAGAGGATGCCCAGGAAGGGGAATGGCACGGAGTGACACATCCTCAGGGCACTCCGACACTGAGTTTTGTGGCTTTGGGGTGCCATGAAACAGCTGTAGATTCCCAAAAGGAAAGGCTCTTCCTCCTTTAATTTATTCCAATTCTTGTTGAACCCAACCATATTCCTGGTGGGATGGCTCCAGTGAAGAGCACACTTTTGGGTGGGTTTTGACTCTGTCTGTGCCCCCCATCCCCTTTGTCCCCATCCCCACGTGCCACCCCTGGCTCAGCCCAGCCCTGCCCCACCCAGATGTCCTGATGTTCGAGACAGAGGACCTGGTGCTGAGGAAGAACGAGAAGAACTTCGTGCTGTGCCTACTGGAGCTGGCACGCCACGCTTCCCGCTTCGGAATGCGCGCCCCAACCCTGGTGCAGATGGAGGAGGAGATCGAGGAGGAGCTGCGGCAGGAGCTGGACCTGCCTCCCACCGACACCGCCCTGCCCCGGCCCCCCAGGAAACCACGGGACCTCAACAACCTCGACCAGATGGTATGGAGGGGCATGAGGTGGCATGGAGGTGGGCATGGAGATGGATGGGAATGAGCATGGCTACCCCAGGACCTTTCCCAGCAGCCCTGGTGAGGACCCATCTCTGCTGCCCGCAGGTCCAGCACCTGGTGAGCCGCTGTACCTGCCCTGTCCAGTTCCCCATGATCAAGATCTCCGAAGGGAAATACCGTGTGGGGGACTCTGACACCCTCATCTTTGTGCGGGTGAGTCTGCTTCACCCTGTGCTTTTGAGGGAAAAGCAGCAGGAATCCCACTCTGCTGCCATAATGCCCCAAACGGGGCCAGTGTGGGAGTTTTGACCATCATCCCCAAAGCAGGGCAGCAGGGGAGCTCAGCCCTGTGATAGGTGTTTGTATGGGTTTAACCATCCACGTGTACAGGACTTCCCAAAACCTGACATCCCACCGACCCAAAGCCTGGTCTCACCCAGCAATGGGAACACTGGGATGCTCTGAATCGATCCCTAAGCCTGGCCTAAGAACCCAGAACATGGCGGAGGACCGGGATTTTCCAAAAGGGTCCCCACCCTCCTTGTGGTGATGAAACAGTCCTATTGGGATGGCCGCAGGACCTGCGCCAGGGATGCAGCTGTCCTTTGGGACACCTGGTGGCACTTAGGGCAGGCCCACAGCTCTCGAAGCCCGGCCGAGCAATGCCACCGCCAGGGTGTCCCATGGCATGGACATTCCCGTGCAGATCCTGCGGGAGCACGTCATGGTGCGGGTCGGGGGCGGCTGGGACACGCTGGAGCACTACCTGGACAAGCACGACCCGTGTCGCTGCACCTCGCTCTGTGAGTCCCCGCGTCCCCAAACCCCGCGGCTGGGTGAGGCGGGGGGGGGGTCTCTTGTTGGTCTCGATGCTTCTCGGGGCCGTCTTCAAGAGCGGGACGCTTTGGTACCATCCATGCCTCGTTGTTTTGCCGGGGAATGTCGCGTTTTGGGGACTTTCTTTGGCTTTGGTGGCCACTAGAGGTCATGGAAGACTTTCGGATGGAGCCGGACCCCAAAAGCCACTTCGCAGGGACCGCAGCCCCCTCGGGGGGCTGGGTGCTGGGCGATGGCTGGGTGGGCTGCAGCGGGGGTGGATGCAAAGAACAGGGGTCCTGAGCCTCCCCCGTTTTCCCACAGCTCACAAACAAGCCTGGAAAGCCCGGAGCCCGCAGCAGCAAGTGCAGCACGAGGTCCGGCTGTGCCCAGCCCCGAAGGCGGCCGCCCGCAGCCCCCAGCCCGCGTTGTTGGTCAGCCGCTCCCAGAGCCCCCTGCCCCCCGTCACGTGGGGGGCCCGTGTCCCCCCTGGCCCCCGGTCCCCTGCCACCCCTTCTCCAGAGAGCTCGGGTCGCCAGCCGGGTGCCAGCCCTCACCGGGAGCCAGCGCAGCCCCGGAGGGTCCCTTCGGGCAGGTAAGTGGTGCAGAAATGTTTCGTGCCCCAAACTGCCTGGTTTCAGAGCAGTTTTTATCACATCCTTGGAATTTTATCCCCCCTCCCTTCTGGAGGTGCCCAGCACCAGGTGGGATGGGGGGGATGCAGCAGCTCCCTGGCCCCTCTCCGCTGTCTCTCCCTGCAGGATGCGGGAGCCACCACCCGCTGTCCCTTTGGGCAGGCAGCCGCCACCATCCAGGTCACCCTCTCGGGCCAGCTCCCCTGGGCACCGGGCGAGGGGCCGGGCACCCACCCCGTCCCGGCTGAGCTTCCTGAACAGCGCGGGGGTCCCCAGGGCACCACAAGGGACCACCACGGGGAAACCCCCCCCCGTGGCACCACCACCCGCAGCACCCAGCCCACGGACCGTACCAGCACCTCCGAGAAGCACCCAGCAAGGAGAAAAATCATCTGTGGTGGCTGCCAGGCCACAGGACACGGGGGCACCCACCACAGTGACACCCCGAGCCCCCAGTCCCTTAAAGGTCCGCGCCCCCAGTCCCCTAAAGGTCTGTGCCCCCTCCTCGCACCGGGATGCCCCGGGAGACTCACAGAGCTGGAAAAGCCCACGGGAAGGGAGACAGGCAGCCCTTGGCCGGGGCCGACAGCCCTCACCCCGAAATTCCTCCAGCCAACCCCCGACACTGGACAGCAGCGCTAAACCCCCCATCAAAGCCAGCCCGGCCGCTTCCCGGCCCCACACCCCTCTGGCCCATTCCGCAGAGGGGTGCAAGGTCTGTGCTGCTGGGGAGGGTCCCCAGGGGACACGGCAGTGCCACCCAGCCCCGAACCCGAGGGCTGGGGGTGTTGAGGGACCTCGGGTGCCAGCGGGTGAAGGCGGGGGAGCCTGTGGCCCTGCCAATGGGACTGCGGGGCTCCGGGGGTGCTGTGGGAACACGCAGCCCCCCGGCTATGACAGGGTGGTGGAGGAGCTCTCCCGCGGGCGGCAGCCCCTGCGCCCTGTGGGGATGGGGAGCCAGGTCCCCAAAACACCCGCACCAGTTGTCCCGCAGCCCCCAGCCCCGGGGGAGGCAGAGGAGCCGGGCGTGGGGGGCCAGACCCCGCGGGGACCCAGGGCCAACAACGTCCCCAAGCCCCGGCGGTGCCTGAAGAAGCCCGAGCGTGTGCCTTCTATCTACAAACTGAAGCTGCGGCCCAAGGTGCGTCCCCGGCGGGACCACAGGCCGGGCAAGCGCCCCTCGCGCATCCCCACCCCGCTGGGGCATCGCCCCCCTGCCCCCCGGGGCCAGCACCGCCCCCCGGGGCCCCCCCGAGCCCCCCAGACCGGCAGCACACGCCCCACGGCCAAACCCTCCCTGGGTGACAGCGGTGCCTGGCTGACAGAGGATGATGAGGAGTCGTGGGTCTGAGCCCACCCCGAGTGTCAGTGGGGACAGACAGACGGACAGACAGACTGCTCCCTCCAAAGGCGGGAGCGATGCTGAAGCTGAAGCCGGAGCTGCAGTGCCCGAGGTTTCCGAGGGCAGCACGGTGGGATTGCTCCCAGACAACCCAGGGGGTTCCACCCCGCTCTTTGGAGCTGCATCCCCTCCTTCCCCTTCCACGGAATTTTTCTGTACTGGTAATCCTGCTAAGCAGGCACTTCTGTACAAGTTTGGGTGGAAAAGTCCAGCCCCAAACCGAGAGAATGGGATGCTTTCTGCAGGAGGAGGGGTTTAGCCCCCTCCTAAAGGGGGGACACCCCATTCTTGACCTCCATACAAACCATCTCATACCTCAGTGTTCCCCATCTGCACCATGGGACAAACGAGCCTCGTGTCTGACAGCTCCAAGAGCCTTCATGAGTGCGGGGGTCACTCGGGTCAGGGGGTCACAGAAGGGGACCCTTGCTGATCCCCACGGGAGAACCAGGGTGGCCGTGGTCCCCTCTGGGGCGATGGATGTCACCGAGGGTCACAGCAGGCCCTGCTGCACCCCGAGCCCGCAGCCACAGACCCAGCAATGCTCTTTGTGCAATAGAGATGTACCAAAGCTCTTCTGTTTCCACATCTTTTCTGTGTGGGTGGGGAGGGACAGAGGATAATCCTGATGTGGGCACAGCAAACGTCCCTCTGAGAGCCCCACAGGGCCCAGGAGAGCCCCATTTTCCAAGAGAAGATGAAGTCAGCCCCACTTCCCTGCAGAGGAGCAGCAAACGGGAGCGCTGGGACTCCAGGGATGCAAAACCTGCTGGCAAAAACACTCCTGAGGCTGGTATGGAACAAGGGGACAGACCTGATTTTTAATTCAATTTCAAAGAAGGAGGTGCAGGGCGTCACAGGCGGTGTAGACACCTCGGGAATCTCTGACAAGAAGTCCGGGGGGGGAAGGAAAGCCAAGTCCAGGCAACCGGGATGCTCACAGGGGCAGGAGGAGGAGGAGAGGGAGAGGGAAGCATCCTTGGTGGGGCCAAACCGAACCCAGGCATTGCCTCCACGAGCACGGGGGCAGAAACCTGGCACTGCCCTGGGCACAGCGGTGGGGACATCCCAGCCTGCCCCACGCCCAGGTTGCTTTCAGCAGGACCAGGGTGGCGTTGGCTGAGTGGTAACTCTGTAGTAAGGTGTGAGTAGGGGTGCTCGTGGCTGCTGCCGCGCTCCTGTGTCCAATCCCTGCGCCTGGACACGTCGGATCTTCCTGCCTGGGATTCCCTGCCTGCACCCAGGGTGCCACCACCACCACCTACCCCTTCCTGGGCTCTTGGGAAAGTAGCTCTTTATAGCCCTCGTTTTCCCGGGAGCTGGGAAATGCTGTCGAAGCAGTGAGAGCTGTTATTATTACTAATATAACTTCCTCTGTCTATAAAGTACAATAGAATATAACAATTATATTTATAACCTTTTTTTGTTTCTTTTTTTTTCTTCAAAATACTAAATAGATGCTATAAAAACCTGTAACTAATTGTGCTATAAACTGCAGGCTACAGGGTTATAACAAACAATGTATTGGCTTAGTCGTTGATATGTGTACGTCGGAGCACTTCATAAATGCTTTATTATTAGCATTTACCAAGGAATTTCCTTCTCGGACAATTTGGAGGGATAAAGCTCTAGCCAGAGATCGATAAATGGACTTACACGTGTTCATAAATCCTGATGGGATGAGCTTGGATGGGGAAGCCGGGTTTGCCATGAAGGCGAGGGATGGTGACAAGTGCCACCGCCCTTCCTGGCTGAGACAGACCTGTGTCCCCCCATTGCCTTTCCTAATTTTTTCCCTTTTTTTTCTTTAATTTTGGAGCAAGGGGTTTGATTCCCTAAGCAGGGAGGGAGGAGCAGGATGTCCCCCCAGCCCTGGTGCAGGGATGGGGCGGTGAGAGGCACTGGAGCTCAGCTGGAGCTGCCTTTAATGGGAAGCATTTCCAAGAGCACGGTGGAGCTGCTGGGCCGTGGACACCCGGCTGTGGTGGCAGAGAGGGGTGGGTGTCCTGCTCTGCTGCCCAGAGCAGGAATCCCTCCGGCTCCTTGTTACAGCAGGAATCATGGAGATGGTTTTGCTGGAGGATGGATCAGACACAGATCCTGCCTCGGGAGGTGAGGATGGCCTTTCCCTGTGTCTCACATGAAGAAACCATGACGCACTCGGCCTCTTGCTCGCCCTTCACCACCCCATCATCATTTCCTAACAGGGGCTTCCCTTTGCCACCCGCCCTGCAGGGCAGGATGCAGGCAAGCTGCAAGTCTGGTGTAAAAATAAACTAAAATATTATAAAAAAAAATTATAAAAAATAATGGGGGGCTCACTTTGCTGTTAGGGATATGCAGAGAGGAACAAAACCCCAAGAATGCCACTGGAAATGCTGCTCCAGCTCCCCATTGCTGCGAGGCTGCCTTGCCCTGGCCATGTCTCACCAGGATGGAGGCGACATCCCTGTGGGAAAACCCAGCGGGGCCAGACTTGGTGGCACTGCCAGCGGCTGCGATGGCACAGGGGCTGCCCACCTGCCCCAGACACCCCGGGGGTTTGGGGTGAAGCCGTGCAAAGCCGCTCACCTGCTGAGCCCAGGACGAGAGGTAGCAGAGGGGTGACCTGCCCGGCAAGGAGCGTTCCCAGATTATTTGGTGTTCCCAGGCTGGGTGGAGGAGGAGCCTTCCCGGGCTGTGCTGGGGCAGAGGGGAGCTCAAAGCCCTGGGAAGGCAGCCCCCAGCATCCTAGGGATGTCAGGAGCAGGATGGGGAGGGGTTTTTTTTCCCCTTTCTTGCATTCATCCAGGAATTCCACCTGGAAATCTGACCCGAGCCAAAAGACAGCCCTGGCTGCTCTGCCCTCCAAAGGGAGAAATCCCAGCTCCACAGGAGGAAAAACAGGACTCCTGTTTCCCTGTGCCCCAGAGATGGAACTACCCCCAGAACACCAGGATACAGGTGCTGGATAATTCCCTTCCAGAGGCAGGTGAGGGCAGGCAGGCAGCAGCAAGCGTTGCCCCTGTGCTGCCAGGGCAGGAACGGGCAAGGATGAACTGACAGCCAAAATCTGGGCACCCTCTGAGGCACCTCCTCCACTGTCCAGTGCCGTGTCCAACCCCCTGGAGGCTTGGAGAGAACTCAGGGGTTTAGCCAAGGACCTCCCTCACCCCTCACCACCTCCAGGCAGCCTGGCCACCGCATCACCCTGCCCAAGGTGCCCCGTCCCCAAATGTCACCGCAGGGGAAGCAACCCCCAAGGTGCCTCCAGCACAGCTCCCACCGCCCGGGGAGCGGAGTCACCGAGGACGGGCGGGTCCCTCGGGGCAGGGGGGGCTCACATGATGGTGCAGCGGTTCCTGCGCAGGGCCCCCTGGAAGCGGATGGTGGTGTGGACGTGCTTGCAGCGGGCGCAGCCCACGCTCTTGAGGAGCTCGCTGAAGAGCAGCAGGATGTGCCAGTTGTACTTGGCCGAGCACTCGATGTAGCCGCACTTCCACGTCTTCTTCACCAGGTTGGAGACGTTCCAGCGCGGGATCACCCGGCCCCGCTGCAGGTCCCGCTTGTTGCCCACGATGATGATGGGCGTCTCCGAGGTGCCGATGACCCTAGAGGATGGAAGGGGACGGGGCACAGCGTGACAATCCACCAGCCTGCAGAGCTCGACCCATCCCAAATGGGCTCTTGGCTGTGGCTTGCTGAGTGGAGCACGCCTTGTCCCCTTGTCCCTCTCCACGGCCGGCCACCCCTCGTGCCATCTCCAGCTGCTCACTCAGGGCTCACCCACAGGGGATACCTGCCTAGGGTTCTGCTCTTCTCTTGGTTTTTGGGCTCCCAGCCCTGCAAAGGGGCTTTGTGCCACTCTAATATCCCATCTCTGGTGCCAAGACATGCCCCGTTGATGCTGTACCCCCTTGCCAGGAGCCATGGGGCTGTACCGCCCTTCCAGGGGCTGCAGGGCGGGATGCACCATCCCAAAGCCATCCCTACCTTGTTTCCAGGATCTGCTGGCGGATGGTTTTGATGTACTCGAAGCTGTCAAAGCAACAGATGTCATAGACCAGGATGTAGGCATGGACGCTCCGGAGCCCCCTGCAACACACGTCTGCCCACTCCTGCAAGGTGCAGAGAGGGATCAATCCTGGCTCAGCCCCGCTGCTGTGCCTGGGGGATGCCCTGCCCTGTCCTGTTCTGGGGATGGCACCCCAAGGAGGCTGCTGTGGCAGCAGAAAGCTGGGAGCTACACATTCTCCAGCCCCGACACCCAGCACCCACCTCTGGTCTGCCCTGGCCCATCTGTGTCTGCCCCCATAGATCTTCAGCCATCCTCCCATCTCCAGAGATCCCTTATCCCCCTTGTTAATCCAGGGGAGAAGTAACAGGGTTTGTCAGCCTCGGTTCCACTCCTGGGTGAGGATTACAGCCTAACACACAGTTCTGAGCTGGGAGTGGGGCTGAACGCAGCCCCCTGCCCTGGCTGTAAAAGCTTCATCCTCCAGAGCTGCTAATTATCTGTGTTAATTAGCAGCTCTGGTTTTCAAGGCAGGGCAGGTAAGGAGGATGCTGAGCCTCATCTGAGGTCTGAGGGTGATGGACGAGGAGCTCTGTGGGTCAGAGGGGGAAGGTGACAGCAGGTCCGTTTGGAGGGGACATGGGGACAGGAGAGGAGCAGAGGCTGCTCAGGAACTGAGTCTGTGAGAGCAAGATGTGGATCCAGGGCAGAGGCAGGCAGGAGTGGCCTCTCCTCAGCCAGAGTCTGGAGCTGTAAGAAATACGTGCTGCAAGGAAATCTTTGGGTTTCTGGCAACAACGGGAATTCTTCTCCCTGTGCTGTAAGAGTGAAAATCCGCCTCACTTCCAGGCACTTTCCCACCACAGCAGTGGGACCAGGAATGGCAGCCCCTGCAGGCAGCACTGCAAAACCCTCCTGAGGGCCTCTGGAAAGGAGAAGGATTCTCCAAGGAGGAAAGGCATCACTTGTCCCCGAGCAAACCCCTTCAGAACCATGAATCAGCCCTCCCTGAGTTTATCATTGAAATGAGCCAAAATAAGAATTCCTAGGACCAAAGGGACCCGGGAAAAGGGGAGTTTTGGGGTGTGGGTTGATCTCTGTCACAGAGGGCAGCACGGGAACGAGCTGGGAGGGAGCAGAGTGACCCAGCCCCTCTCTGCCCACCAAGGGAAGGAGATGCTGGGGAGATCCTCAGGCTCAGAGATGCAGGAGGATGGAGCAGCAGCCTCTGGGTTGCTCTGAGTCCTGATACACCCAGGACATTGACAAAGTGCAGCCATTTCCCCATGCTGGGGGCAGCTTGCCCTGGTGCTGCCATGTCAGGGTGGTTTTCCTCATGCAGTGCAGGTTTCCCAGGATGCTGGAGCTGGAGAAGTGTTGCACTGCGGGAGCAGGATGTCAGAGAGCCCCTGGCTCCTGCTCCTCTCCCAGGATAGCACTGCAGGGATGCTTCTCCTGGCACAGAGCTGAACCCAGTGATGTTTCCCAGCAGACAGAGCCGTATTCCTCACCACAGCCCCCTCCTTTCCCCTCGGAGCCATCCCTCTGATCACCCTCTCTTCCCTGGAAACCTCCATCTGTTCCCACCGGCCACCTCCTCTGGAGTGCAGCAAGGCAGGGATTAATGGAGTGTGTGAGCATCGGCTGCCGTGTCAATAAATTACCCTTTGCTATTTCGGGCTGTTTCTCACGCCGACCTTTCGTTCCCTGCACTCACCCATTAATTTTTAAACCTTCTCCTCGCCCCTGGAGTGCTCACTTCACCTCCTGCCCGATGGCATAGGGGCTCTTGGAGCACTCCATGGCCCCTGTGACCCCGTCCCCATCAGGCATGGGGACACTGTAATTAATTGAGGTGGCCCCACTGGTGGCACTGCCCTCCAGCGTGGCTGCAGCCACAGCTGGGGACCTCCAGCTCCTTTCCCCACAGTGGTGACACAGCTTGTGCCCCTGGGACTGGGGCTATGGCATGAGTTAAAATCCCCTTTTTCCCCATTAACTCCATCCAGAAGTGGTCAGCACCGGTGGCAACACTTTCCAACCCCACACCGCTTTTTGGGGCTGCTTTGGAAGCACCTGAGGGGGTAGCGGAGGAGCTGGTGGGTTCAGCAGTTCAGGAACAAGCCCAGGCAGTGCTGGAGGGGGTGATGGCCACCCCCAGGAGGGGACAAGCTCTGCCTGACTTGAGCAGTGGGTGCATCAGGGGTCTGGCTCTCCAGGAACCCCTGGTTTTCACCCCAATGCTCTGTTATTGGCTCTGACAGCCACGGAACTGGATCCCGGTGCTCCAGGATCCCAGCTGGACGTGGCTGTGGGCAATGCCAGAGCCACGCTCCTTGGTGTGGGATGCCACCTCTCTTGTGTTTGTTGTCACCAAACTTTAAAACACACTTTATCCTGGACGTGCTCAGCCAGCATCCGTGAGGACACAATCCCTCATTTAGCAACCAAACCCTGATGTGGAGGGAGAAGCATCCCCCAAAAAGGCAGAACTGGAACCTCACAGAATTTAACAGCCAAACCCCCCAGAGGTCACCAGAGACCCGCAGAGGTGGAGGCCCCCTCGGGTGCCCCCCTACCTGCAGGGTGTTGACAGGGAAGGCGGTGATGGGGGGAAAGTCCATGATCTGCAGGTCGTGCACGTGGCCGTTCATGACGACGGCGGGCAGGTAGACACGGCGGGCCGTGGTGGGCACGCAGACCTCGCTGAACTCGTTGTACAGGAACTGCCGGACTATGGCACTCTTGCCCACGCCCTGGGCTCCCAGCACGGCGATCTTGAAGGTTGCCACCATCCCGCCGCGCGCCGGCCGCTGCCCTGGTGCTGCCTCCGTGGTGCCGAGGCTGCATATTCCCGAGCAGGGGGCCTCAGCCCCATTCAGGATGCATTTCCCCTCCGGGACTCCCCGTCACTGCAAGGCCAAGGAGAAGCTGGTCAGGTCTGAGGGACACCCTGGAGTTACACCGGTGCTGCTTCAGGGGATGTTTTTTCAAGCAGGAGCTGTCCCTGAGGAGCAGGAGCTGACAATGTCCGCAGGGGCCTTGGCATTGCAGGACCTCAGGGTCCCCCTTGGAGCCTCCCACCCCAGCAGCCAAGGAGAGCCAGGATTTGAGTGAACTTCATTCCAGGAAGGTTCTCACAGGCACATTCAGCCCTTTCAGTACCAGAGCAAGGACAGGCTCTCTCTGCGGCTCAGGGTCTGCTCAGCCCGGCAGCAGCAGGGTCCCAGGCTGTGCTGGGGACTCAACCCACGGCCACTGTCACCAGCTGCTCCTTCGCGGTGCTGCCCCAAGCCGGGGAATCCATCTTCCCTCCGCTTGGACAGCCGGAATTGCCTTTTGCCGGGCGGGGGGAGATCGCTCAGAGCCTGCGAGCGACAGCTTTAGCGTTTCGTTTCAGGCTTTGAGCGGTTGGGCAATTAACTTGATGGGGACTCATTTGATATCCAGCTGACAGGGTGAGCCCGGAGCCGCCGCCACGTGTGCTGAGGCCGCAGGGACCCTGGGACAGGGCCACACGTGTCGGGGGACACGGGAGGATAACCCACACACAGGGGCGTGGGAGCAGAGTCTGAGGAGCCCAAACACCCACTGGCACTGGGCTCCAGAGCAGGAGCTGTGATGGGGACAGCAAGGGCCAAGGGTTTGCTCCCACTTTCACTCGCTCTCATCCCTACGAAGCAGCTTGTGCTTTATCCCAAAGTGTGGATGCTTTGACCAATTTCTGATGCTCTGGTCCGTTTTCCCTGAAAACCATCCCCGAAGTGCAGGGCAGCAGCCGAAAGTGTCAGCTTCAAACACCCTGTTCTGCCTGTCTGATGGAGATTATTTACCCCAGGGGGAGCCCGGGCACAGAGGTTCCCACTGCTGGGTGCTGGAGTGGCCAAGCTTCCCGGGATCCCTTCAGCTGGGCCATGGCTCACACCACCCTCACCCCCCTCACACCAGCACGAGGGACTCTGTCCCCCTGTGCTGCTGGCACTGTCCCCCGGGGTGCTGGCTGTCCCCAGCCCCGGCAGTGGGAATGTTTCTGTGCCAGATGCAAGGAAACGAGGGGTGTGGGAGCCCCCAGGCCCGACCCTGCCAGGGCCCTTCTCCGCCAGCAGACAGCACTGTCACTGCAGGTCCCGGGGGGCCACTCTGCCGCAGGGACAGCCCCGTCCCCACAAACCCTTCCTCCTCACAGCAGCATCCCCAGCTCTTCTGTGGGGCTGGAGGGTGATGGAGCGACACAACTGGAAGCCCAGTGCCCGCAGGGATCCCTGGAATTGGGGCACAGGCTGAGCCCCGCTGTGCCTCCGCCAGAACCTCATCCTCCTCCGTGCCGGCACACGGGGACGATGCACCCCAAAATCATCAGAGACCACCCTGATGGTCCCCGGCCCTACAAGCAACCACTGTGGGAAACTGAGGCGCAGCGGGGGGACCCTTCGGGGCACCCCACGGTGGGGTGGTGGAGCAGGGACCAGCCGCGGGTCCCCGGGCGCTCGGCACCAGGCCGGGCTCCGCGGGCTGCAGGGCCGAGCGGGGGCTCGCAGGGGGCTCCAGGGAAAGGGAGCTCCGGCCCCTGATGCGACCTTGGCCACCCCGCCACGCCGGGGGCACTGGAAGGAGCAACCCCTGAGCCCCGTGGGGCGGGGGCGGCGGCAGCATCCCGCACCCCACATCCCGCACCCCACATCCCGCACCCCACATCCCGCA